>JBBDGP010003488.1:0-131403 GCA_037952835.1 Lithobates septentrionalis | reverse complement strand
TCAGAGGTGATTCTGGAAGTAGTCTAAGCCCTATCCAGCATGTCTGCAAATTTTGAGAACATAAGCGTAATGTCCTGTAGCTGTGGGGTGTGCTGGCCTGTCTCCTAGTATGATACATTAGGCCTGGGAGTGTGTGCTCCTCAGGGGAACATGAGCATTTGCATGTCATCCAGGGTCTGGTTCAGGAGGGATACTGTGGTGGTTGGTGACAGTGGGCCTCCGCTCGTTATGGGTGAGGGGGCCCCTCCACATACCTCCTCATGCAGATCCCAGGGAGAGGAGCCTGGGATCCCTGTGTGAACCTCGTGAGGCGGCTGGTCCGCCGTCATCTTGGAAATTTTGGCTGCTCCCTGGAATGCTGCAAACTGTGCCCTTAAGCCTCTCCTCGCTGCTCCCACTTGCGTCAAAACGTTCCCCAATGTTCACCGATCCCTCCGGTCCCGGTCTGTTGATGCGGGGCTAATATACCTGCTGCAGGGTGCGCGGAATGCACGGAGCGGGACGGAGCTCTGTGATCAGGCTTCCATCACACAGAGCGCCACGCATGCGCCTCTGTCTCAGCTTTCTTTAAAGATAACGCTAGATATATCTGTTGTGCTTCGGTCCATTTAGCTAGGTGATGGATCTTCTACATATACTTTTTCTATTTTGGTCACTTTCCTCATTGCGTTTGTCTTCCAATCCTTAGTGGATTTTTTCCTCTTAGACGTTTGCTGAATTATGATTCCTTTGAAATAAGCTTTAAGTGTATCCCACACTATACACTGCGTTGCTGTGAATAACAAGCATTTCATAAACTGTTGATATTGGTCTGGCGCTCTCATCCCTTCTACATTTTTGCATTTTTTTAACCACTTGCTGACCGTCTCACTTACATGTAAAACAGCAAAGCGGCCTATCTGATACGTGATCCAGCACTTCTGGTTAGGAGGCGCGTGCCTGCCGCCTGTGCTGTGATTAGTTTGATTGACCGCTGGCGGCCGGTGATCGGCTCTGTCACTTTAGTGAACGGAGCTCTGTGTTTCAAACGCAAATGCAAAGCAGGGGAAAAAACAGCAAGATCGCTTAGTAAAAGCACCACATAAAATATATTACATATAGTTAGGCACACATTTAACCCTTTGATCGCCCCTAGATGTTAACCCCTTCCCAGCCAGTGTTATTAGTACAGTGACTGTTGACGTGGATACCTTTTATACATACCTCACTTATATATTTAATGATACATAAGTGATTAAAACCTTTTGTCTATATATAAATCAACCCATGAAATTAAGAACGAATGATATCTGTTCGAAAAAGGGTAACAATCTAATTTATTTAAACTTGCTATTGTACAGAAATGAAACTTGTGGTAATATGAGATTAGCAACTATAACATAAATGATATAACCTTAAAACAACAATGTTACCAATGATAATAAATATTGCCATAATGGTCATACCCATGCTATCAAGAGATTAATAAGGTATTACGGCCAAATCCTACGATAGAAAAGGTTACAGGAAAGAAAAGAGACATAGAGATACATTGTATGGAGAAGTCTTACGTAACCATCCTGCATCTAGACCGTCCGCCAGAGAGAGCTAGCCTCTCCAGGTTTTTTGGTTGTATATTGTTAGAACCCACTCCCAGCAATCCGAACTCAGGGTCACCTCATTGGTTCAGAAGTGGCATTGAATCCTGATTGGCTACCCCTGAAGCCTAAAGTTCATTGGTAAGCTGTCCAGAAGTTCATGCTAAGATTTTAAGAACTCCGGTGCCATTCTGTCTGAGAACCTGTTTAACTATCTCTTGATTTCCAACCGTCAGCCCTCTGTGATATAACATAAATTAGCATTACAAGGACTCAAGAGACGCAATGTCTGCCCTGGCTCTCTCTACAAACAATAGGGTAACTTAGTTACTATGCAGATAGCAGGCCAACACAAAAGGTGTATTTGAGATGCCAAAACAGTTAAATAGGCCCACCTTCTAGTACCTATAAAAAATACACCTATATACACCCATAAATATATATTACATATGTATATACATATATATACACATATATATATATATATATATATATATATATATATATATATATATATATATATATATATATATATATATATATATATACACATACACATACATATAGATAGATAGATACATTCATACATACACGTACACATCATACAAAATGGGGCATGGTAATCTAATTAGAAAGTCCTCACGATGGTACGCTTGAATCTCATTGATATAAATATGGAATTCAATATCTCCATCACATTTCCCCCTGAAGTTCATTCTTGAACTTATGTTCTCCTTCAATGATCTTGCACCCACCCACAACAGCCCAGAAGCCCCAACCCTTCCTAAACTCTTGCAGGATATACAATACAAGCCTCAAAACAATGAATTGCCCTCTGAAGAACTCCAAAAATATTTTAAAAACATGCACCGCTAAAAGTACAAAAACTCAGTTAAAGCTATTAAATTCAAAGTAGACTGGATGGCTACACCCATACAAAGGAATTGTAGCAGCTTCCCCTCTGGGAAGATTTACAGGCTAGAAAGCACAAAATCCTTAAACTGCACCTCTCAAAATGGCCGCCGACCATGGCCTCATGGTGTCTACAACAAAAGCCCGGCCACAACAAAAGGGTGCATTTTCCCACCAAAACAGAAATCCAATACAAAAATCGCCACTCTTCTACTGAAGAGTTGACAAAAAGTACAAACACAGAACACCTACAAAAGCTTACATTCACTTACAACAGAAATAATGCCTAGAAACAAAATGGTGGCTCATGTCACATGGTTTCACACACAAAGGAATGGTGGCTACACCTTCCCCTATAGGATGACCCACAGGCCAAACAGCACAAATGAAAGCCAGACCACGACCACATGGTAGACTACAGCAAGATGGCCGATGAAAACCACAGCACAGTCACATGGTAACAACAAAAGGAAATGGCAGAGGAAGGCCAGGCCACAACAAAATGGCGAATTTTCCAGCCAAAACTAAAATTTCTCCCTACAAAATTACACATTTGAGATACTAAATGAACACTTACAAACATTTCATTCTGCATATCACTAGGGACCCGGGCAGGCCTCAAATACAGGCTCTCCAACCAAACAACACATCCGAAAAAGCCAAAAGTTACATAAAACATAAACTGGTAGTTGCAAATGAACATCGAGCCACAGTCTCACGGCGACCACAAAATGGCCAATGAGAAAAAGGGCACACTAAAACACCAACACGTGAAATGCAATTGTTGATCCTGCTAAATCAGACTTCTTCACTAGACTCCTTTCTCCACAAAGACTGACCACACATTTGTAAATGCACACTTAACCATAGACACACAGTTTAGGAACAGCTCCACTGAAAAGTATGTAATCTCGCCGCACAATTGAGAGTGCACACTTAGCAACACATGCTTTACAATGAAACAACAACGCCACAATATAACACAGCTCAAACATACCCACTTTTCTCAAAGAAAGTTCAATCCTTCTTCTGGCATCAGCTTTCACAGAAAAAACATCTCAGAAATACAAACAGCGTTTCTGGGATCCTGAGACCATCCCACCCACAGTGAATGCTTGCATGGTCTTTTCATCTCAAAAACAAAAAGAAACCCTCCCTCTTCCTATTGTGATGGTTACGTAAGACTTCTCCATACAATGTATCTCTATGTCTCTTTTCTTTCCTGTAACCTTTTCTATCGTAGGATTTGGCCGTAATACCTTATTAATCTCTTGATAGCATGGGTATGACCATTATGGCAATATTTATTATCATTGGTAACATTGTTGTTTTAAGGTTATATCATTTATGTTATAGTTGCTAATCTCATATTACCACAAGTTTCATTTCTGTACAATAGCAAGTTTAAATAAATTAGATTGTTACCCTTTTCGAACAGATATCATTCGTTCTTAATTTCATGGGTTGATTTATATATAGACAAAAGGTTTTAATCACTTATGTATCATTAAATATATAAGTGAGGTATGTATAAAGGTATCCACGTCAGATGGTGCCCCCTGTGTGAGGAAGTTTAATTTTGGGGTGAATATGATTCTTGTATGGAAGACAGAGCTGGTTTTGTGTTTACCTGTCTCCCATCTGAATACCCAGACTAAAAAAACTTATTAGAACTTTACCTTTTGTCTGTGCTAATACTTTGATGAGACTGATTTTGAATAATGCATATGAGAAATAGAAATGGAAACTGTATATTGTGTATGATTATAGATGTGGGATTAGTTGCAAACTGCAATGTGTGGGTTTTGTAAGCAACTGCATGTTTGTGGCCATGCACGGGGGAGGGGCAGCCAAGCTCGCTGTTCCATGGTTGTTACATTAGGATATGTATGTGGAAAGGGCTACTCCCTGTGCACAATAGGAAGAGGGAGGGTTTCTTTTTGTTTTTGAGATGAAAAGACCATGCAAGCATTCACTGTGGGTGGGATGGTCTCAGGATCCCAGGAACGCTGTTTGTATTTATGAGATTTTTTTTCTGTGAAAGCTGATGCCAGAAGAAGGATTGAACTTTCTTTTAGAAAAGTGGGTATGTTTGAGCTGTGTTATATTGTGGCGTTGTTGTTTCATTGTAAAGCATGTGTTGCTAAGTGTGCACTCTCAATTGTGCCGCGAGATTACATACTTTTCAGTGGAACTGTTCCTAAACTGTGTGTCTATGGTTAAGTGTGCAGTTACAAATGTGTAGTCAATCTTTGTGGAGAAAGGAGTCTAGTGAAGAAGTCTGATTTAGCAGGATCAACAATTGCATTTCACGTGTTGGTGTTTTAGTGTGCCCTTTTTCTCATTAGCCATTTTGTGGTCGCCGTGAGACTGTGGCTCGATGTTCATTTGCAACTACCAGTTTATGTTTTATGTAACTTTTGGCTTTTTCGGATGTGTTGTTTGGTTGGAGAGCCTGTATTTGAGGCCTGCCAGGGTCCCTAGTGATATGCAGAATGAAATGTTTGTAAGTGTTCATTTAGTATCTCAAATGTGTAATTTTGTAGGGAGAAATTTTAGTTTTGGCATGAAAATGCGCCATTTTGTTGTGGCCTGGCCTTCCTCTGCCATTTCCTTTTGTTGTTACCATGTGACTGTGCTGTGGTTTTCATCGGCCATCTTGCTGTAGTCTACCATGTGGTCGTGGCCTGGCTTTCGTTTGTGCTGTTTGGCCTGTGGGTCATCCTATAGGGGAAGGTGTAGCCACCATTCCTTTGTGTGTGAAACTATGTGACATTAGCCACCATTTTGTTTCTAGGCATTATTTCTGTTTTAAGTGAATGTAAGCTTTTGTAGGTGTTCTGTGTTTGTACTTTTTGTCAACTCTTCAGTAAAAGAGTGGCGATTTTTGTATTGGATTTCTGTTTTGGTGGGAAAATGCACCATTTTGTTGTGGCCTGGCTTTTGTTGTAGTCACCATGAGGCCATGGTCGGCGGCCATTTTGAGAAGTGCAGTTTAAGGATTTTGTGCTTTTTAGCCTGTAAATCATCCCAGAGGGGAAGAATCTCCAATTCCTTTGTATGAGTGTAGCCATCCAGTCTACTTTGCATTGAATTGAGTTTTTGTACTTTTAGCGGTGCGTGTTTTTAAAATATTTTTGGAGTTCTTCAGAGGGCAATTCATTGTTTTGAGACTTGTATTGTATATCCTGCAAGAGTTTAGGAAGGGGGCAATTTATTCTTAGATATCTCTATGCAGTTATGGTTAGGGAGCAGGATGTTTGGTCTACTCTGGAAGTGGCAGACAGAAGAGATGTACTGTGTGGACTATTAGAAGAGAGATATGCTGTGTGTACTGTGGGGGGTGAGTCTGGCGGATATCATCAGACTCAGAGATCAAACTTTTTTATTTAAACAAAAAAAAAACAATGTCTTCTTCTAAGAAGGGTGTCATTTTTGGGAGCGTTCGTTTGATTTTCTAATCGTTAGTGGGGTGACGTTTATTTTCAACCACAGTGATGGGAAGATTTGGAGATAATAGGGAACTTCTTGGTCAAGGGAATTGTCAGACAGTGTATGTGGTTTTCGTTCAGAAATTACATTGATTTTAAAAACAGAATGTAAAAAACAAGTTAAAATTTCAAACATTTTTTTTTCATTCAGCGAAGGTACAAAGACTTTTCGGCTGAATATTCCTGTCTGAAAATTGATCTGTGTGGCCAGCATGAGGCTCGGTGCACACCTATGCAGTTTGCTTTTTATCTGTTTCTGCAGTGCTTTTTGCTGTGCGTTTTTGCTTTTTCTTGCACGTGATTTTGCTGCAATTTGCGTTTTTGTTTTTTCTGGCCAGGTTGTTGTAGGTCAGATTGGAGGACACGGGTTGCTGCAGGGGTGCATTGTATGTTTTTCTGCAGCTTCTCCATTGAAGTGTATTGAACAGAAGAGGCGCTGTTTTGCATTAAGGAGGGAGTCCCTGACCCTTTCCAAATATGCTGGGGGGGGGGGACATGGATGTGAACGTGTCTCATGGGAGGCCATGTGAATGAACTGTAGTGTGTTTCTGCAAAAGGCACCAGAAAAGCACATAGATGTGAACCAGGTCTAAGACGTTTATTAACATAATGGGGTTGATAAGGCTAGGGTTGGCCCTTTGTGGTGCAGGGGGGAGCAGATAGTCACTACTGTAAGGGGTTCATTTTTTACTGTAGAACGGTGAAAGTTATATTTACGTTTGCGATTGTTTGCTCTTTTTGTGCTATAGAGGGCTCATTTTGTTTTTGTTTTTTTTAACCCCCATTGTGTTACTGGGCGATTGATTGATTGTGAAGGTAGTAGTCGAATGATTTTGTGGTCGATTGGTTGTAGGGTAGTCGATTAGTTGTTTCAGCCCTAGTATGGATCTGTCTCTTTGTAAACTACTAACTGTGGATGGTGAGCTTTGTAATTAGACCTGTATACACTGGCTATATTGTAAACTTATACCAATCATATTGAAATTAGGTGTGCATCAGTTAACTGCCTCCTGTACTACAAGCACCCATAGGGTCCTGATTATCCAAGTTTATGTTAATCATTATGGAGATAACAGAAGTAATAGCCCTTTGTTAAGCATTTCCTTTAGAATACCTCTGAAAAGTCCACGGGGGATATTGAACTCTTATAGTTTGGAAAATCTCCAGGCTATTTTTTTTTTGAAGGACTATAGTCAGAACAGGGAAACTAATGACCCCAAGGGAAGAGATGATAGATAGATATGGACCTTGGGTTGTGAAAGGCAACCTGTAAAAAGGTTGGGGAATCAGTTCAAGGTCCGGAGTCCGTAAAGGATGGGTAATCTAATCGCTTCAAAGAGGGGGTCTGAATGGGGTAAAAAAATTGTTCTGACAAGTAGTGAAAAAAAAAAATCGGCAAGGGTGACAGGGGCGGTACCTGTCAACCCAATTCTTGGTCAGAGAGTAGCTACCTCTGAAGTAAAGGCAACCTGTAAAAAGGTTGGGGAATCAGTTCAAGGTCCGGAGTCCGTAAAGGATGGGTAATCTAATCGCTTCAAAAAGGGGGTCTGAATGGGGTAAACCCTATCAAATGACCCCAAGGGAAGAGATGATAGATAGATATGGATCTTGGGTTGTGAAATATTTGCAAGATTGGGATCGTTGGACTGGGAAGAAGTATTTTAAAAGAGGTATTTTTAAACCAAAAGCTTGGGAAAATCTGTACCTTGCTCACCACAGAAAGATGTTATGGGTTTAAGAAGAAATACAGGGTATTATAGAAAACATGCTGATGTGTGATGTCTAGAGTTCATCAATAGCCAATTGTGTGAGTGTGTGGAATATGCAATATATTTTGTGTTGTGTGACGTGTGTTCTCAGCTGCTGACAGCCCACCCAAATGACCCCCCTTCTTTCTCACCAGGTCTGTGAAAAGGTACAGCGAACTGTATTGACATGCAAATGACCTGAGCCAAGATAATTATCTGTACTAGTGAATTGAAAGATACATGTACTAAAATGACTTTGTTTTTCAGGAAAACAGTACTGGAGAGGTTCTTTGTGGTGAGGTATTATGATCTTGTGACAAATGGTACTGCTAAAAGGTTTTTTACGGATTGCTAATTTTTTTTCAACCATGGTGAATACAATTTTTTGGGAATTATTGGTATACCATAAAACAAAAATCCACGTGGTATTAATGTGTATTAAGTAATACATATTAATGATAAGTTGAGCTCAACAATTTTTTGGTATCTTAAAAAAAGAAAGTGCACTGTTTATGTAATGTAATGTATATTTGTGTTTCATATGCTAATGTCTTGTTACAGGTATATAACCATTGGATTATTTTGTTTCTAGGAGGAAAATTGAATATTCATTACTAAATTTTATTGGTGTTTTATTTCCCAGATTCGATAATCGGGTTTCCTGGCTTTAAAGGGCACATCGGTCGGCTCGTGTACCCACTACTGTTCAGTGATCCCGGCGCTTCAGTGCTGCAAGGGATATTTCTTTGCCCTTTGGCCAGTTGTGTTTGGTAGCAGAAGTTCCTCGAGTTGGATACACATTATGCAATTTTTGTTTTCCAATTTCCTTCAGATTTACCTTCAGATGTGTAGTATGAGGGCCTGCCTGATGGCATACAAGTTGAGAGTGTATAGTTTTGGGAGCACCTGGAGAAGAGTTGTGCAGGAAGATTGTGTAAGATATTGCACTCTGTGTTCTGGATGGAGAGGTCATTGCTGGGAAGGAAGCACCTGGGTATTATTTGGGACATAGACGAGTTTGTTTCTGTGTCCTAAGGAATACCGATGTAACGTTAGTCAGGGAACTAGAATGTTCTTTGAACCTAACCATAGGTAGAGGTGCATTGTATACCCTGGGCATGGTCTCTGAAATCCAGGCACAGGGATGGAGTTGTGTGGGCAGGCTGTATTCTCCTCAGTGGATACCCATAGGTGTCCTTCCTGTCCTAGACTCCTTGCGTACCTTAACTAGTGGTCTGTGTCCTGCATGACAGGAAGACCAGTGCCCCATAAGGTGTGCAACCTCTATGAAGAGACAAGTGTACCTGGTGGCAGGTGGTTTTCAATCCGGGTATTCTGACTATTTCCCATCCTTAGGAAAGAGAGGCTTAATGGAGACTGTCTTTGGAGCTGGAGGTGGGGCACTGGGTACCTTAAAACACTATGGAGCTGGAGATATTCAGGATCACATTGGGGGGGTCTTGTGCTACATATCAGGGAAGGGGTTAGGAAAGCCAACTTGCTCTGTCCAGCATCACTTTGCAAGGACAGACAAGGGGGGGGGGTAGTATCCAGGTTGCCTATGAGTCGTAATAGATTGGTGGATGACTCAGTTCCAGGATCGTCAAAAATCTTACTTGCACTGTTCTCAACCCTAATGGCAGGGATGGAACATTGTGCAGATATCACGGTCAATCTGGGTACTATCCTATCAGACTCTACTGGATTACACCCTGGAGTCCATCTTGTTCTGATGGTTTGAGTCTGGACAGCCTCAGATGACTGGTACTGATGAGTGCTAGAGGAAGGTAAGGGTTGTGCTATGGGAAAAGGCAATAATGCTGGCACAGGGGGGAGGGGGTCATGTCTAATGGATGCCGGGGTAGTGTCCCAACTGGTCCTAAACAAAGTTAAAACTACTTGAGACTGGAGACCAGGGTAATGGTGCTAGTATCACATGTCTAATGATGCACTGTTTTCAGCATCAGGTTAAATGGTACTCAGCAGGGTACACTACCTCGGGGAGTCTATAGTATACCTCCTCTGGCCCGTGGCATGGATATAGCAGGAACACCGGGTTGTACCCCGATCACCCCTGAAGAAAGGTTTTATAGCAAACCTGACATCCCCTTACACCTACAGAAACTTCCTCTGGGATTTGGGGCTGAGTTAAAAGCTTGGCTGATGGATTTCGGACAACAGGATGAAATATTAAATGTACTAGGAGATGCTGAAAAACAAGCCACCATACGACTCACCCATGATCAAAATAGACTGATCCAAGTATCCCACGCTTTAGACGCAGACGCTAAGATTTCCTGGTGGGAAAGTTTATTTGGGTATAGTCCGAACGCTACAGCTTTCCTAAACATTTTGCTCCACCCTGTTGTTGTCCTAACCTGTGCAGCCTTATTGCTTTTCCTGATGCAGGTAATAATGTGCGTTACTATCAGGAGAATGAATGCCAAAGCTATGAGAATGTGTACCTCAACAAGGTATCTTCTCTCAAGGAACAGAAAGGCCACTAACTCAGAAACAAATCTCTGAGGAAGCCAGATCCAATCCAGACCTGTACTAAGAAGTTGCACATGTAAGAGAGGACCCTAGAACTATATTTTTCTTGTTCCAGGGATAAGCCTCTTCAATTTTTAGTAATAAAGTGCAGTCAGGTTCACCTAAATTCCAAAAGTTTTAATCATTTTTTTATTATTTTTATTTTTTTTTATTTTTTTTTTTCTCTCCCTTTTGTTGTTAATATCTGTGTACCTGACCTGCAAAAATACTGTTAATGGGAGAGGAGGGTTTTTTTTTTTTTAAGAAAAGCATTTGTTTTGTTTTTTTTTTGTTTTTTATTTTTTTTATTATGTTTTTTTAACCAATGTATTCATTTTTTTATATACAGATTCAAGGCTCTTTAACAGTCTTGGTTGGAGCAGCGTTCAATCTGTAGTTTTTTTCGTTTTTTTGTTCTTTTTTTCATTCCCACTATTTTTCCTGTTCATTTTCATTACTCACCTCTCTTCTATTCCTTTTTCTTCTTTAATATTATGCTCTCTGAGGTTTTTCCTTTGATTTCTATCATCTATCTTCTCAAGATAATGTAACTAAGACATCAGTCATATCATTTTTTGTTTAAAAAAGACTTATTTATAAAAAAAAAAAAAAAAAAAAAAAAAAAACATATTTTAACTAAAGTATCCCTGGACATCCAGTTTTATGTCTTAATGTAATTTCACCTCCCCTAGTCTACCTACTACTTTAACCTGAGCCCCGTGAGCAGGTGTGGTGAAGAATCTCCAATTCCTTTGTATGAGTGTAGCCATCCAGTCTACTTTGCATTGAATTGAGTTTTTGTACTTTTAGCGGTGCGTGTTTTTAAAATATTTTTGGAGTTCTTCAGAGGGCAATTCATTGTTTTGAGACTTGTATTGTATATCCTGCAAGAGTTTAGGAAGGGGGCAATTTATTCTTAGATATCTCTATGCAGTTATGGTTAGGGAGCAGGATGTTTGGTCTACTCTGGAAGTGGCAGACAGAAGAGATGTACTGTGTGGACTATTAGAAGAGAGATATGCTGTGTGTACTGTGGGGGGTGAGTCTGGCGGATATCATCAGACTCAGAGATCAAACTTTTTTATTTAAACAAAAAAAAAACAATGTCTTCTTCTAAGAAGGGTGTCATTTTTGGGAGCGTTCGTTTGATTTTCTAATCGTTAGTGGGGTGACGTTTATTTTCAACCACAGTGATGGGAAGATTTGGAGATAATAGGGAACTTCTTGGTCAAGGGAATTGTCAGACAGTGTATGTGGTTTTCGTTCAGAAATTACATTGATTTTAAAAACAGAATGTAAAAAACAAGTTAAAATTTCAAACATTTTTTTTTCATTCAGCGAAGGTACAAAGACTTTTCGGCTGAATATTCCTGTCTGAAAATTGATCTGTGTGGCCAGCATGAGGCTCGGTGCACACCTATGCAGTTTGCTTTTTATCTGTTTCTGCAGTGCTTTTTGCTGTGCGTTTTTGCTTTTTCTTGCACGTGATTTTGCTGCAATTTGCGTTTTTGTTTTTTCTGGCCAGGTTGTTGTAGGTCAGATTGGAGGACACGGGTTGCTGCAGGGGTGCATTGTATGTTTTTCTGCAGCTTCTCCATTGAAGTGTATTGAACAGAAGAGGCGCTGTTTTGCATTAAGGAGGGAGTCCCTGACCCTTTCCAAATATGCTGGGGGGGGGGGACATGGATGTGAACGTGTCTCATGGGAGGCCATGTGAATGAACTGTAGTGTGTTTCTGCAAAAGGCACCAGAAAAGCACATAGATGTGAACCAGGTCTAAGACGTTTATTAACATAATGGGGTTGATAAGGCTAGGGTTGGCCCTTTGTGGTGCAGGGGGGAGCAGATAGTCACTACTGTAAGGGGTTCATTTTTTACTGTAGAACGGTGAAAGTTATATTTACGTTTGCGATTGTTTGCTCTTTTTGTACTATAGAGGGCTCATTTTGTTTTTGTTTTTTTTAACCCCCATTGTGTTACTGGGCGATTGATTGATTGTGAAGGTAGTAGTCGAATGATTTTGTGGTCGATTGGTTGTAGGGTAGTCGATTAGTTGTTTCAGCCCTAGTATGGATCTGTCTCTTTGTAAACTACTAACTGTGGATGGTGAGCTTTGTAATTAGACCTGTATACACTGGCTATATTGTAAACTTATACCAATCATATTGAAATTAGGTGTGCATCAGTTAACTGCCTCCTGTACTACAAGCACCCATAGGGTCCTGATTATCCAAGTTTATGTTAATCATTATGGAGATAACAGAAGTAATAGCCCTTTGTTAAGCATTTCCTTTAGAATACCTCTGAAAAGTCCACGGGGGAGATTGAACTCTTATAGTTTGGAAAATCTCCAGGCTATTTTTTTTTTGAAGGACTATAGTCAGAACAGGGAAACTAATGACCCCAAGGGAAGAGATGATAGATAGATATGGACCTTGGGTTGTGAAAGGCAACCTGTAAAAAGGTTGGGGAATCAGTTCAAGGTCCGGAGTCCGTAAAGGATGGGTAATCTAATCGCTTCAAAGAGGGGGTCTGAATGGGGTAAAAAAATTGTTCTGACAAGTAGTGAAAAAAAAAAATCGGCAAGGGTGACAGGGGCGGTACCTGTCAACCCAATTCTTGGTCAGAGAGTAGCTACCTCTGAAGTAAAGGCAACCTGTAAAAAGGTTGGGGAATCAGTTCAAGGTCCGGAGTCCGTAAAGGATGGGTAATCTAATCGCTTCAAAAAGGGGGTCTGAATGGGGTAAACCCTATCAAATGACCCCAAGGGAAGAGATGATAGATAGATATGGATCTTGGGTTGTGAAATATTTGCAAGATTGGGATCGTTGGACTGGGAAGAAGTATTTTAAAAGAGGTATTTTTAAACCAAAAGCTTGGGAAAATCTGTACCTTGCTCACCACAGAAAGATGTTATGGGTTTAAGAAGAAATACAGGGTATTATAGAAAACATGCTGATGTGTGATGTCTAGAGTTCATCAATAGCCAATTGTGTGAGTGTGTGGAATATGCAATATATTTTGTGTTGTGTGACGTGTGTTCTCAGCTGCTGACAGCCCACCCAAATGACCCCCCTTCTTTCTCACCAGGTCTGTGAAAAGGTACAGCGAACTGTATTGACATGCAAATGACCTGAGCCAAGATAATTATCTGTACTAGTGAATTGAAAGATACATGTACTAAAATGACTTTGTTTTTCAGGAAAACAGTACTGGAGAGGTTCTTTGTGGTGAGGTATTATGATCTTGTGACAAATGGTACTGCTAAAAGGTTTTTTACGGATTGCTAATTTTTTTTCAACCATGGTGAATACAATTTTTTGGGAATTATTGGTATACCATAAAACAAAAATCCACGTGGTATTAATGTGTATTAAGTAATACATATTAATGATAAGTTGAGCTCAACAATTTTTTGGTATCTTAAAAAAAGAAAGTGCACTGTTTATGTAATGTAATGTATATTTGTGTTTCATATGCTAATGTCTTGTTACAGGTATATAACCATTGGATTATTTTGTTTCTAGGAGGAAAATTGAATATTCATTACTAAATTTTATTGGTGTTTTATTTCCCAGATTCGATAATCGGGTTTCCTGGCTTTAAAGGGCACATCGGTCGGCTCGTGTACCCACTACTGTTCAGTGATCCCGGCGCTTCAGTGCTGCAAGGGATATTTCTTTGCCCTTTGGCCAGTTGTGTTTGGTAGCAGAAGTTCCTCGAGTTGGATACACATTATGCAATTTTTGTTTTCCAATTTCCTTCAGATTTACCTTCAGATGTGTAGTATGAGGGCCTGCCTGAT
This sequence comes from Lithobates septentrionalis, assembly GCA_037952835.1. NCBI lineage: Eukaryota > Metazoa > Chordata > Amphibia > Anura > Ranidae > Lithobates > Lithobates septentrionalis. The sequence continues at coordinate 117,338 of JBBDGP010003488.1, read as the reverse complement.
GGCATACAAGTTGAGAGTGTATAGTTTTGGGAGCACCTGGAGAAGAGTTGTGCAGGAAGATTGTGTAAGATATTGCACTCTGTGTTCTGGATGGAGAGGTCATTGCTGGGAAGGAAGCACCTGGGTATTATTTGGGACATAGACGAGTTTGTTTCTGTGTCCTAAGGAATACCGATGTAACGTTAGTCAGGGAACTAGAATGTTCTTTGAACCTAACCATAGGTAGAGGTGCATTGTATACCCTGGGCATGGTCTCTGAAATCCAGGCACAGGGATGGAGTTGTGTGGGCAGGCTGTATTCTCCTCAGTGGATACCCATAGGTGTCCTTCCTGTCCTAGACTCCTTGCGTACCTTAACTAGTGGTCTGTGTCCTGCATGACAGGAAGACCAGTGCCCCATAAGGTGTGCAACCTCTATGAAGAGACAAGTGTACCTGGTGGCAGGTGGTTTTCAATCCGGGTATTCTGACTATTTCCCATCCTTAGGAAAGAGAGGCTTAATGGAGACTGTCTTTGGAGCTGGAGGTGGGGCACTGGGTACCTTAAAACACTATGGAGCTGGAGATATTCAGGATCACATTGGGGGGGTCTTGTGCTACATATCAGGGAAGGGGTTAGGAAAGCCAACTTGCTCTGTCCAGCATCACTTTGCAAGGACAGACAAGGGGGGGGGGGTAGTATCCAGGTTGCCTATGAGTCGTAATAGATTGGTGGATGACTCAGTTCCAGGATCGTCAAAAATCTTACTTGCACTGTTCTCAACCCTAATGGCAGGGATGGAACATTGTGCAGATATCACGGTCAATCTGGGTACTATCCTATCAGACTCTACTGGATTACACCCTGGAGTCCATCTTGTTCTGATGGTTTGAGTCTGGACAGCCTCAGATGACTGGTACTGATGAGTGCTAGAGGAAGGTAAGGGTTGTGCTATGGGAAAAGGCAATAATGCTGGCACAGGGGGGAGGGGGTCATGTCTAATGGATGCCGGGGTAGTGTCCCAACTGGTCCTAAACAAAGTTAAAACTACTTGAGACTGGAGACCAGGGTAATGGTGCTAGTATCACATGTCTAATGATGCACTGTTTTCAGCATCAGGTTAAATGGTACTCAGCAGGGTACACTACCTCGGGGAGTCTATAGTATACCTCCTCTGGCCCGTGGCATGGATATAGCAGGAACACCGGGTTGTACCCCGATCACCCCTGAAGAAAGGTTTTATAGCAAACCTGACATCCCCTTACACCTACAGAAACTTCCTCTGGGATTTGGGGCTGAGTTAAAAGCTTGGCTGATGGATTTCGGACAACAGGATGAAATATTAAATGTACTAGGAGATGCTGAAAAACAAGCCACCATACGACTCACCCATGATCAAAATAGACTGATCCAAGTATCCCACGCTTTAGACGCAGACGCTAAGATTTCCTGGTGGGAAAGTTTATTTGGGTATAGTCCGAACGCTACAGCTTTCCTAAACATTTTGCTCCACCCTGTTGTTGTCCTAACCTGTGCAGCCTTATTGCTTTTCCTGATGCAGGTAATAATGTGCGTTACTATCAGGAGAATGAATGCCAAAGCTATGAGAATGTGTACCTCAACAAGGTATCTTCTCTCAAGGAACAGAAAGGCCACTAACTCAGAAACAAATCTCTGAGGAAGCCAGATCCAATCCAGACCTGTACTAAGAAGTTGCACATGTAAGAGAGGACCCTAGAACTATATTTTTCTTGTTCCAGGGATAAGCCTCTTCAATTTTTAGTAATAAAGTGCAGTCAGGTTCACCTAAATTCCAAAAGTTTTAATCATTTTTTTATTATTTTTATTTTTTTTATTTTTTTTTTTCTCTCCCTTTTGTTGTTAATATCTGTGTACCTGACCTGCAAAAATACTGTTAATGGGAGAGGAGGGTTTTTTTTTTTTTAAGAAAAGCATTTGTTTTGTTTTTTTTTTGTTTTTTATTTTTTTTATTATGTTTTTTTAACCAATGTATTCATTTTTTTATATACAGATTCAAGGCTCTTTAACAGTCTTGGTTGGAGCAGCGTTCAATCTGTAGTTTTTTTCGTTTTTTTGTTCTTTTTTTCATTCCCACTATTTTTCCTGTTCATTTTCATTACTCACCTCTCTTCTATTCCTTTTTCTTCTTTAATATTATGCTCTCTGAGGTTTTTCCTTTGATTTCTATCATCTATCTTCTCAAGATAATGTAACTAAGACATCAGTCATATCATTTTTTGTTTAAAAAAGACTTATTTATAAAAAAAAAAAAAAAAAAAAAAAAAAAACATATTTTAACTAAAGTATCCCTGGACATCCAGTTTTATGTCTTAATGTAATTTCACCTCCCCTAGTCTACCTACTACTTTAACCTGAGCCCCGTGAGCAGGTGTGGTGAACCCAGGGACCTGGCAATAACAGACAGTATTGTCTATCCCTACCATCAAGGGCCATGGATGATACTGGCTGTTGCTCAGACTCTGTACCCTGTGGGAACCCACTCTACTCGTCCACATTATACCCTTTATGAGTATTTAGTCTTAATGGCCAACACTCTGTTCCTGTCCAGCATTTCTCCAATATCTGTACACTAACGTTCTCCTCTCTCTTTCTGTATTCATGCACGACTGTCTGGAGACCCGCCCGACCCCACCTGAAGAAGCAGCGACCACCAAGTTATTTCTTGAGATAAATGTGTCACGAATAAGACTTTCCTGGACTTTCCTTCACCATGCTGAAAAGTGCTGTCTCGCGGTCCGATCCAATCGATGCAACCATTACACGGTCTTACCCAGTTACAGGACTAGATATGCCAGGATCCCGCCATAAATGTTGGAGTTCCGCTCCTCCAAGGCAGAGGAGTGATGAAACATTGCAATACAGACACTCATGGTTTGGATGTGAAGTCTCCAAAGGACCAGGATTTCTTTGCTATCTTAAGCCTACTTTGAGGAGTTCCGGCGTGTTCAAGAAAAGAAGAGGAGGCCGCAGTGGTGGTGGGGAAGGGTCGGGGCTTCTGGGCTGTTGTGGGTGGGTGCAGGATCATTGAAGGAGGACATAAGTTCAAGAATGAACTTCAGGGGGAAATGTGATGGAGATATTGAATTCCATATTTATATCAATGAGATTCAAGCGTACCATCGTGAGGACTTTCTAATTAGATTACCATGCCCCATTTTGTATGATGTGTACGTGTATGTATATGTCTGTCTATCTGTATGTCTGTGTATATATATAGGAACATGTGTAATAGAAGGTGGGCCTATTTACTGTTTTAACATCTCAAACACACCTTTTGTGTTGGCCTGCTATCCGCATAGTAACTAAGTTACCCTATTGTTCGTAGAAAGAGCCAGGGCAGACATTGCGTCTCTCGAGTCCTTGTAATGCTAATTTATGTTATATCACAGAGGGCTGACAGTTGGAAATCAAGAGATAGTTAAACAGGTTCTCAGACAGAATGGCACCGGAGTTATTAAAATCTTAGCATGAACTTCTGGACAGCTTACCAATGAACTTTAGGCTTCAGGGGTAGCCAATCAGGATTCAATGCCACTTCTGAACCAATGAGGTGACCCTGAGTTCTGATTGGTGGGAGTGGGTTCTAAAAACATAAAACCAAAAACCTGGAGAGGCGAGGGCTCTTCGGCGGACGGTGTAGATGCAGGATGGTTACGTAAGACTTCTCCATACAATGTATCTCTATGTCTCTTTTCTTTCCTGTAACCTTTTCTATCGTAGGATTTGGCCGTAATACCTTAATAATCTCTTGATAGCATGGGTATGACCATTATAGCAATATTTATTATCATTGGTAACATTGCTGTTTTTAAGGTTGTATCATTTATATCATAGTTGCTAATCTCATATTAACACAAGTTTCTTTTCTGTACAATAGTAAGTTTAAATAAATTAGATTGTTACCCTTTTCGAACAGGTATCATTCGTCCTTAATTTCATGGTTGATTCATATATAGATAAAAGGTTTTAATCACTTATGTATCCTTAAGTATATAAGTGAGGTATGCATAAAGGTAGCCACGTCACTGTGTATAATATTAGCACTGATTACTGTATTAGTGTCACTATTGATGTCAGTGTACCCCCCAGCCAGCATCAGCTAGTGTCAGATTTCCCGCCACACTATCCCACTATCAGTCGCTGATCACTGCCATTACTACTATACAAAAAAAATTAAATAAAAATGCCAGTATCTATACTGTAGACATGTAGCAGAATGCATTTTGGCATAAATTCATTAAGAATTCATTAAAAAATTCTGTCTTTTTTTGTTTATATAGCAAAAAATAAAAAACACAGAGGTGATCAAATGCGAAAAAAATACATAAATTTAATTTCTGTACAGTGTTGCATAACCGTGCAATTGCCAGTTAAAGTAGCGTAGTGCCGGATAGAAAAAAATGCCCTGAAGGGGTTCAAATCTTCTGGAGGTCAATTGGTTAAATTGGTAATTGTGCAGACTGGGGGGGGGGGGGGATTGTGCAAACTTGAGGAAGGGGGATTGTGCAAACTGGGGGGTAATTGTGCAGACTGGAGGAGGTGTAATTGTACAGACTGGGGAAGGGTAATTGTGCAGACTGGGGGGTAATTGGGCAGACTGGGGGGGGGGGGATTGTGCAGACTAGGGGATTGTGCAGACTAGGGGAGGACTAGGGGAGGGGGATTGTGCAGACTGGGGGAGGGTGGGGGTAATTGTGCAGACTGGGGGGTAATTGTGCAGACTGGGGAGGTGGGATTGTGCAGACTGAGGGGGAGAGTGTGCAGACTGGAGGAAGGGGGATTGTGCAACTGGGGGGAGGGGGGGATGTGCAAACTGGGGGGAGAGATTGTGCACACCTGGCAAGGTAATTGTGCAGACTGGGGAGGGGTAATTGTGCAAACTGGGGGGAGGGGGGTAATTGTGTAGATGGGGGGGTAATTGTGCAGACTGGGGGGTAATTGTGCAGACTGGGGGGGGGTAATTGTGAAGACTAGGGTAGGGGGGATTGTGCAGACTGGGGGAGGGGATTGTGCAGACAAGAGGGAGGGGGTAATTGTGCAGACTGGGGGCTAATTGTGCAGACTGGGGGGGGGTAATTATGCAGACTAGGGGAGGGGATTGTGCAGACTAGGGGGAGGGGGGTAATTGTGCAGACTAGGGGGAGGGGGGTAAATGTGCAGACTAGGGGGAGGGGGATTGTGCAGACTGGGGAAGGGGGATTGTGCAGACTAGAGGGAGGGGGGTAATTGTGCAGACTGGGGGGAGGGGGATTGTGTAAACTGAGAGGAGATTGGGCAGACTGGGGGGGGGATTGTGTAGACTAGGGGGAAGAGCAGTGTGCAAACTGGGGGGGGGATTGTGAAGACTAGGGGTAGGGGGGGATTGGGCAGATGGGGGGGGTGCAGACTGGGGGTAAGAGGGTTTAAACAGACTGGGGGGAATTGTGCAGAATGGGAGGGTGGAGAACTGAGAGCAGCGCAGAGGAAACCTCCCGGAGTCTTGGAGGCAGGCAGAGGCAGGACACACTAGGGAGGACTAGGGGAGGGGGATTGTGCAGACTGGGGGGGAGTAATTGTGCAGACTGGGGGGGTAATTGTGCAGACTGGGGGAGGTGGGATTGTGCAGACTGAGGGGGAGAGTGTGCAGACTGGAGGAAGGGGGATTGTGCAAACTGGGGGGAGGGGGGATTGTGCAAACTGGGGGGAGAGATTGTGCACACCTGGCGGGGTAATTGTGCAGACTGGGAAGGGGTAATTGTGCAAACTGGGGGGAGGGGGGTAATTGTGTAGACTGGGGGGTAATTGTGCAGACTGGGGGGGTAATTGTGCAGACTGGGGGGTAATTATGAAGACTAGGGTAGGGGGGATTGTGCAGACTGGGGGGGAGGGGGGATTGTGCAGACAAGAGGGAGGGGGATTGTGCAGACTGGGGAAGGGGGGATTGTGCAGACTAGAGGGAGGGGGTAATTGTGCAGACTGGAGGGAGGGGGATTGTGTAAACTGAGAGGAGATTGGGCAGACTGGGGGGGGGGATTGTGTAGACTAGGGGGAATAGCAGTGTGCAAACTGGGGGGGGGGGGATTGTGAAGACTAGGGGTAGGGGGGAATGGGCAGACGGGGGGGTGCAGACTGGGGGTAAGAGGGTTTGAACAGACTGGGGAGAATTGTGCAGAATGGGAGGGGGTGGAGAACTGAGAGCAGCGCAGAGGAAACTCCCGGAGTCTTGGAGGCAGGCAGAGGCAGGACACACCAGTGAGTCGGGACGCACGTGACTGGCTCAGGTTGTGGGGCCAGACACTGGTTTGCAACACTTGACCCCAGGACCAGGAGCAGGAGCATCACCCCCCCCCAGGAGGCCGTGCAAGGACCTGCTGAGCTGCCATCGCTGGTGTGAGAGACCCTGACACAGCTGACCCCCCACATCAGGCTGCATTTGATGGCACAGTGAGGCTGCAATTGATGTTTTTTTTTCCAGAATTGTTCAGTTTGTTTGCGCCCCCCAAAAATTTTGAGCACCAGCTGCCACTGATTGCAACCCAAGCTGCTTTTTTATTGTTTGTGTTTCTTTTGTTCATTGCCTTGAGGTCCATTTATTGTATATAAAAAACTTTATTAGGTTGGGCTTTCATATACTGAATATGATCATTACATGTATTAACTGTATCCAAGTCTCAAAATATATTTTTAACAAAATTTGTCTTTTAACAGCCAGCTCCTCCAGAAATTATTTTCAGTTTTGTGCCTCAAGGACACCAAATCGAGTTATGGAGCAGAAGTTGCATATGTACATGAATGTATCAAGCATGCATTTGCTCTCCTTTAGTCATTGCTTTGAGTTTTTGCATTTACATTTTATGGGGAAGAAAAGCAAACACATACCCATGTAGATAAGCTCAAATATTTTTGTAAATAAACAATTCACATATCACATCAACCTAAAGTGGTTGTAACCCTAAAAAAAGAAAAGAAAAAGAGATCATGTTCCCTTATAGCAGGTTAAACAGCACAGTGCTTGTGCTGTCTAACCTGTCCCTCTGGAAGCTGTAAAAAACCTGGCTGATCCTGCCCGGTTCTGCCCTTCGCTTTGTAAGACTGACCATGGTTTATCATGGCTGCTGAGCCCTGACACCATGGTCAGTTTATATGCCACTGTCATCGGCAGCCCTACTCTGTCCTCTCCCCCCTCCCCTCCCTGCCTGTCAGCTCAGGAGTCTGTGTGAGCTGTCTCTGCCCCCCCCCCCCCACCACACTGCTGTTAGTAGAAAATGAAAGTTTTAAAAAATTTGCTGCCAGCCCCCCTATTTTAATTGTATGTCAAAAAAGAAGCCTCTAAATACCTTTTTTGTAATGTATCTTTAGGCCGGTCATGTGACTCCCAGTCGCTCTCCTACTGTGATCCAGGGCTACAGCAGGGAGGGCTGAGCGGCCAGCAGTGTGGTCACGTGACCTCCCGGCTGAGGTCAGATGGAGAGCTTGGTTTTTCCTGCTGTAGCCCTGGATCAGAGTAGGAGAGCGGTCGGGTGTCACGTGACCGGCCTGAAGATACATTACAAAAAGGTATTTAGAGGCTTTGTTTTTAACATACAATTACACTGTGCAGGGTGGCAGCTTAAAATAGGGGGGCTGGCAGTGAATGATAGTGTATGGTTACAAACCCTTTAAAAGGATAATATATAAATATCCCACATTCAGCCAAAGATTTGCCAATGGTGGGTGTCAGCCCCAATATACAACAGGATTCACAAGAAAATTCACAAGGGAAATGATGAGGAGCACCAGGGATTTGTGACACCCAAGAAGTAAATAGTTGAGTATACACTTGTGGATAAGTCACTAGTTGCTAGGATATAGTGGCTGTCAACTTTGTAGCAATCAAGGAGCCCTATGTGTAAAGCTGTCACATTTATGACAGCTTCCCAGCACATAAAGTAAATGCTTTACTCGTATTGCAGTCCCTCAGAGTTGCCAGCACAGAGTTGGTTTACGCTTATCTGTGAACTGTCTGTAATTTATTTATTTTTTAAAATCAGTTGCAGCCATAACAACAGGTTCTTATAGTGGCAGAAATAAGAACTACCTGAATTTGGTGCTTGTGTTGGATCTCCTAATAACACTGAGTTTTTTGAATTTGGCAGAGGCCATTTAAAGGGGCCATACTGCCAGAAAAAGTATGGTAACTGCTTTATTGAATTTCCCCTAAGCAGGTATGTAATGAAAACGGGAGGCTTTTGTTTAGTAATTTCGTTAGCATGTAGATAGAGGTTAAGAGAGGAACCAGGGAATTCAAAATGAAAGCAGATTGAACTTCAGCTTTAACCATTATACGGCGGCAGGTCGGCATGATCCGCGAACCATCGTAGCTGTACGTCGGCTCCTTTAAGCGGGATAGCAGGCATGCGCCTGCTGCACTGCCGGCCACATGCAATCGTGGGCACGAGAGCCAGAACAGGGACGTGTGTGTGTAAACACACAAATCCCTGTTTTGTGAGGAGAGGCAGATTGTGAGTTTGTACTAGCTAGGAACAATGATCTGTGATCTCCTCTAGTCAGTCTCATACCCCTAGAGTTAGAACACACACGAGGGAACACATTTAACCCCTTGATCGCCCCTAGTGTTAACCCCTTCCCTGCCAGTGACATTTACACAGTAATCAGTGCATTTTTATAGCACTGATCGCTGTATAATTGTCAATGGTCTCAAAAATGTGTCAAAAGTGTCTGATCTGTCCGCCAAAATGTCGCAGCCCCGATAAAAATTGCTGATCCCCGCCATTACTAGTAAAAAAAAAAAATCGTAATAAAAATGCCATAAATCTTTCCCCTATTTTGTAGACGCTATAATTTTTGCGCGCACCAATCAATATGCGTTTATTGCGATTTTTATTACCAAAAATATGTAGAAGAATACATATTGGCCTAAACTAAGGAAAAAATGTGCTTTTTTAAAAAAAAATTGGGGATATTTATTAAAGCAAAAAGTACAAAATACTGTGCTTGTTTTCAAAATTGTCACATTATTTTGTTTATAGCGCAAAAAATAAAACCGCAGAGATGATCAAATACCACCAAAAGAAAGCTCTTTTTGTGGGGAAAAAAGGACGTCAATTTTGTTTGGGTACAGTGTTGCACAACCACGCAATTGTCAGTTAAAGCGACGCAGTGCCGTATCGCAAAAAATGGCCTGGTCATTGAACAGCCAAATCTTCCGGGACTGAAGTGGTTAAACACAGTCACAGCTGTCACATCTGGGTATGGTTGGTATGCTAAGAGTTTGTAGTATATGCTATAACTGTGGTCAGAAGGACTAGGAGTGATATATACATGGTGTAAAAGTACACCTATTCTTTAGAAAATGTTTAATCTCGGGTGATTAAAGAAATTTTTACATGCTCCAATGAAATTCACGTTACTGACCTAAAAGGATATCTATACCCAAGAACAATCATGTTGTAGATCACCAGTTAATACAATGGTGAAAATTATTTGATCCCCTGCAGATTTTGTAAGTTTGCCCACTTACAAAGAAATGAAGGGTCTATAATATAGAATATAAACCAAAAATCCAAAAAAACACATGATATAAATGTTAGAAATTAAGTTGCAGTTCAGTGAGTAAAATAAGTATTTGATCCCCTACCAACCAAGAATAATTCTGGCTCCTACAGACTGCCTACAGTATGTGCTCATGTGGTACACAGAATAGCCCTGTCAATTTAAGCAGGTGTTCCTAACGACAACTCGTTATATGTATAAAAGACACCTGTCCACAGAATCTCTTTCTTCCATTCAAACCTCACCCTCATGGGCAAGACCAATGAGCTGTCAAAGGATGTCAGGGACAAGATTGTAGACCTGCACAAGGCTGGAATGGGCTACTAGATTATCATCAAAAAGCTTGATGAGAAGGCGACATTGCTTGGAGCGATTATTCGCAAATGGAAGAAGTACAAAATAACCATCGCCCTCAGTCTGGAGCTCCATGCAAAGTTTTACCTCATGGGGTAAGGATGATCATGAGAAAAGTGAGGGATCAGCCCAGAACTACACGGGAGCAGCTCAAGGCAGTGATCAGATTCTCAAGGCAGTTGGAACCACAGTCACCAAACACACCATTGGCAACACAATACGCCGCCATGGATTGAAATCCTGAAGCGCCCACAAGGTCCCCCTCCACAAGAAGGCGCATGTACAAGCCCGTCTGAAGTTTGCCAATGAGCATCTAAATGATTCAGAGAAGGATTGGGAGAAAGTGCTGTGGTCAGATGAGACCAAAATTGAGCTCTTTGGCATTACCTTGACTCGCCGTGTTTGGAGGACGAAAAATACTATGACCCTAGGAACACCATCCCTTCACAGCCGGTTCCCTACTGTGCATAGCGCTGCAGTTTCTAACTGGCCCGGCGGCGGAGGAAGAAGGAGGGGGGGCCAAACTTCCGAGGGATGTTGCTCAGGCGCAGTCTCCCGGAAGTGGGGGACAGGTACCTGTCAAAGAGGTATTTGTCCCCCCCCCCCGAAAGGTGCCAAATGTGGCACCGGAGGGCAGAGGAAGCAGATAAGCGAAGCTTCCACTTTTGAGTGACAATAACCACTTCCCGCCCGGCCTATAGCAAAATGACGGCCGGGCGGTGGTTCAGTTATCTTGACTGGGCGTCATATGACGTCCAGCAGGATAACAGCTGCCGCGCACCCATGGGGGCACGCATGGCGGAGATCAGTGGTGCGGTGTGTCAGTCTGACACACCGCTACACCGATCTCGGTAAAGAGCCTCCGATGGAGGCTCTTTACCACGTGATCAGACGTGTCCAATCACGGCTGATCACGATGTAAACAGGAAGAGCCGTTGATCGGCTTTTCCTCACTCGCGTCTGACAGACGCGAGTAGAGGAGAGCTGATTGGCTGCTCTCCTGACAGGGGGGGGGTCTGTGCTGATTGTTTGTCAGCGCAGCCCCCCTCGGATCCCGCCCAGGACCACCAGTATGCCGCCCAGGACCACCAGGGTGGCCATCCACACTGGACCACCAAGTATGCCCCCCCTAGACCACCAGGGAAATGCAAAGCTGTGCCCAGGCAGCTGCCAATCAATGCCCAGGCAGCTGCCAATCAGTGCCCACTCACAATGCCTACCACTGCCAGTGCCACCAGGGATGCCTATCAGTGCCGCGTATCAGTGCCACGTATCAATGCCCATCAGTGCCCAGCAGTTCCGCCTATCAGTGCCCAGCAGTGCCCAGCAATACTGGCTATCAGTGCCACCCATAAGTACCCATCTTTGCAGCCTTTCAGTGCCCATCAGTGTTGCATATCAGTGCCACCCATCAGTGCCGCCTAGCAGTGCCCATCAGTGCCGCATATCAGTGCCCATCGTCGGTGCCGTCTTATCAGCGCCCGTCAGTGAAGGAGAAAACATACTTATTTACAAAATTTTATAACAGGAACAAAAGCAAAACCTTTTTTTTCGAAATTTTCGGTCTTTTTTTATTTGTTTAGCAAAAAATAAAAACCGCAGAGGTGATCAAATACCGCCAAAAGAAAGCTCTATCTGTGGGAACAAAATGATAAAAATTCTGTTTGGGTACAGTGTAGCATGACCGCGCAATTGTCATTTAAACAGCGACAGCGCAGAAAGCTGAAAATTGGCTTGGAAAGGAGGGGGGGGGGTGCCTGATATTGAAGTGATTAAGGATTTAAAGGAGATCTGTAGAGAAGAGTGGACCAAAATCCCTCCTCTTACCTCTGTGCTTGACAACAAGGGTTTTTCCACCAAGTACTAAGTCATGTTTTGCTTGGGGATCAAATACTTATTTTACTCACTGAACTGTAACCCAATTTATAACATTTGTATCATGTTTTTTTCTGGATTTTTGGTTGATATTCTGTCTCTATTATTTTATATACACCTATGATAAAAATTATAGACCCTTCATTTCTTTGTAAGTGGGCAAACTTAACTTAAAGTCTGCAGGGGATCAAATAATTATTTTACCCTCTGTAGATGTAGAGGCTGCAGCTGTTTTATTTTTTCAGGCTAGGAACATTCTCAACAAGTACAGAAAATATATGTTGATCTTGCCAGAAGTGCTGTGTCCTTGTCATTTCCTATGAGCTGAACTGAAATCACAATTGTATCCTCTGAAAACTACTAATCCCCCCAGCCCCATGTAATGGAGATGAGGAGAGGTAGACCGGTTTGAAATGCAGCCTGTGTAACAACCATTGCTCCCTCCATAGATACAGGAAAAGAATAATTGTAATCACTCCGGGACCACGCCCCCTAAAACGTCACAGTCCCAGCATGCCCAGGGCCTGTGACATCATATGGGGGCGGGGTCTCCGCCTATATAAGTCACAACGCAGCCCTCGGAGACCAGTCCAGCCGGAGAGAGCGTCGTGTCAACATCTGGGGGAAGAGAAGAGAAGAGAAGAGAAGACAAGAAGCCCAGCAGCTCAGAAGTCCGGACCTCTGCTGGCAAGAGAGCTACCTGAACACAGCAGAGGAGCCGGCCGAAGAACTGGAACACCGGGAGAAGAGAGCGGAGAAGAACCAACCGGACGCCGGGAGAAGATGAAGCGGAGGGACCCCCGAAGACGGAAGAAGACCCCCCCGGAGCAGTTTAATAAATTATTTTAAAAAACTGTGTTGTGTTTTATTATTAACACTTTTTACCTAGGTGAATGGGTAGGGGTACCATGTACCCCATATTCATTCACATAGGGTGGGGGGGCCGGGATCTGGGGGCCCTCTTATTATAGGGGGCTCCCGGATTCCGATAAGCCCCCCGCCCGCAGACCCCGACAACCAACGGCCAGGGTTGTCGGGAAGAGGCCCTTGTCCTCATCAAAATGGGGACAAGGTGCTTTGTGGTGGGGGGGCACCGTAAGGCGCCCCCTCCCCCAAAGCACCCCCCATGTTGAGGGCATGCGGCCTGGTACGGTTCAGGAGGGGGGGGGGGGCGCTCGCTCGTCCCCACCCCCTTTCCTGACCGGCCGGGCTGCGTGCTCGGATCGGGGTCTGGTATGGATTTTGGGGGGACCCCCACGCCGGTTTTTCGGCGTAGGGGGGTTCTCCTTAAAGTTCCATACCAGACCTAAGGGCCTGGGATGCCCCCCGCGCTCGCCGCAATGGGAAAATTTGTTTTTCCTATTGCAGCGAGCGCGAGATGCAGTAACCTGCTCCTCCGTCGTATCGGTCCTTCGGACCAGCATACAGACGAACGGGCTTTCCGTCAGGAACTGAGTCCGGCGGAGGTACGACGTAAAGATTTGAAGCAGGCTTCAAATCTAAAGTACGTCGGATTTCCGCCCGAAACGGTCCGTCGGAAGTCCGATGGAGACCACACACGGTCGGATTTTCCGCCGGACTTGGTCCGGCGGCGTCCGTCGGACTTTTGCAGGTGAAAAGTCCGACCGTGTGTACGCGGCATAAGAGTAAACAGTCTTCACATTTTATGTTCTTCCTTCAGATTGTTTAAGCAAGCACGGTTCAATGTCTTATGCCGCGTACACACGTTCGGACTTTACGGCATACTTGGTCCGGCGTACAGGATTTCGTCAGACAATTCGATCGTGTGTGGGCTCCAGCGAACTTTGTTTTCTCTAAAGTTTGACAGACTTAGATTTGAAACATGTTTCAAATCTGTCCGACGGACTCGAGTCCGGTCGAAAAGTCCGCTCGCCTGTATGCTGGTCCGACGGACAAAACCCGACGCTAGGGCAGCTATTGGCTACTGGCTATGAACTTCCTTGTTTTAGTCCGGTCGTACGTCATCACGTACAAATCCGTCGGACTTTGGTTGATCGTGTGTAGGCAAGTCCGTTCGTTCGGAAAGTCCGTCGTAAAGTCCGTCAAAGTATGCTGGACAAAGTCTGCCGTAAAGTCCGATCGTGTGTACGCGGCATTAGTGGCAGCAAGCTTTCATGTTTCTACACAGTGAGCTAGTTCAATCTGCTCAGGAAAGTTTTTCTCCAGGTCCAGGAAAGGAATTTCTTTTTCATCAAGAAGATTGACCAAGACATCCTTTAAACTGTAAACCTTTCAACAATTTCCGTTAGTTTAGATAGTTCACCTACAGCACGTGATTTAGTATTAACAAGGATGATGAGTGGAAATAATACAATCATATTATCATCGCATGGGAATCCAAAAGAAGAAGCTCACAGCATACTTCTCTCTTTATTAAATTTCACAAAGTGTACAGGGGGTGTGAGTACACCCCTCACATTTTTGTAAATATTTTATTATATCTTTTCATGTGACAACACTGAAGAAATGCCACTTTGCTACAATTTAAAGCAGTGAGTGTACAGCTTGTATAACTGTAAATTTGCTGTACCCTCAAAATAACTCAACATACAGCCATTAATGTCTAAACCGCTGGCAACAAAACTGAGTACACCCCTAAGTGAAAATGTCCAAATTGAGCCCAATTAGCCATTTTCCCTCTCTGGTGTCATGTGGTTCATTAGTGTTACAAGGTCTCAGGTGTGAATGGGGAGTGGGTGTGTTAAATTTGGTGTTATCGCTCTCACTCTCTCATACTGGTCACTGGTAGTTCAACATGGCACCTTATGGCAAAGAACTCTCTGAGGATCTGAAAAAAAGAATTGTTGCTCTACATAAAGATGGCCTAGGCTATAAGAAGATTGCCAAGACCCTAAAACTGAACACTCAGAACAGGCCTCACCATGGTCGACCAAAGAAGTTGAGTGCACGTGCTCAGCATCATATCCAGAGGTTGTCTTTGTGAAATAGACGTATGAGTGCTGCCAGAATTGATGCAGAGGTTTAAGGGGTCGGGGGTTAGCCTGTCAGTACTCAGACCATATGCCATACACTGCATCAAATTGGTCCCTTCCAACAGTCAAGCATGGTGGTGGGACTGTCATGGTCTGGGGCTGCACGAGTGCTTCCGGCACTGGAGAGCTACAGTTTATTGAGGGAACCACAAATGCCAACATGTACTGTGACATACTGAAGCAGAGCATGATCCCCTCCTTTTGGCCGCAGAGCAGTATTTCAACATAACAACCCCAAACACACCTCCAAGACGATCACCGCCTTGCTAAAGAAGCTGCATGGAAAGGTGATGGACTGGCCAAGCATGTCTTCAGACCTAAACCCTGTTGAGCATCTGTGGGGAATCCTCAAATGGAAGGTGGAGGAGCCCAAGGTCTCTAACATCCACCAGCTCCGTGATGTCATCATGGAGCAGTGGAAGAGGACTCCAGTGGCAACCTGTGAAGCTCTGGTGAACTCCATTGCCCAAGAGGGTTAAGGCAGAGCTGGAAAATAATAGCGGTCACACAAAATATTGACACTTTGGGCACAATTAGGACATTTTCACTTAGGGGTGTATTCAGTTTTGTTGCCAGCGGTTTAGAAATGAATGGCTGTGTGTTGAGTTAGTTTGAGGGGACAGCAAATTTACACTGTTATACAAGCTGTACACTCACTACTTTACATTGTAGCAAAGTGTCATTTCTTCAGTGTTGTTACATGAAAATATTTACAAAAATATGAGGGGTGTACTCACTTTTGTGAGATACTGTATGTGAGTGGATATAAAAAGTCTACACACCCCTGTTAAAATGTCAGGTTTCTGTGGTGTAAAAAAAATGAGACAAAGATAAATCATTTCAGAACTTTTTCCACCTTTAATGTGACCTATAAACTGTACAACTCAAGTGGAAAACAAACTGAAATCTTTTTTTTTTTTGGGGGGGGGGAATAAAAAAATAAAATAATGATTAACCCCAAATAAAGTTTAGCTGTTATAGTAGGTCTTTCCTGACATTTTCTAAGTCGCATCCTACAGCGAAAGCCATGGTCCACAGAGAGCTTCCAAAGCATCAGAGGGATCTCATTGTTAAAAGGTATCAGTCAGGAGAAGGGTGCAAAAGAATTTACAAGGCATTAGATATACATGGAACACAGTGGAAAAAATATGGCACAACAGTGTCATTACCAAGAACCGGGTGTCCCTCCAAAATTGATGAAAAGACGAGAAGAAAACTGGTCAGGAAGGCTGCCTACAGCAACATTAAAGGAGCCACAGGAATATCTGAAAAGTACTGGCTGTGTGGTACATGTGACAACAATCTCCCATATTCTTCATATGTCTGGGCTATGGGGTTGAGTGGCAGACATACTTAGGAAGAAAAACATCCAAGCCCGGCTAAATTTTGCAAAAGCACATCTGAAGTCTCCCAAAAGCGGGAAAATGTGTTATGGTCTGATGAAACCAAGGGTGAACTTTTTGGCCATAATTCCAAAAGATATGTTTGGCGCAAAAACACTGCACATCACCAAAAGAACACCATACCCACAGTGAAGCATGGTGATGGCAGCATCATGCTTTGGGGCTGTTTTTCTTTAGGTGGAACAGGGGCCTTAGGCAAGGTAGAGGGAATTATGAACAGTTCCAAATACCAGTCAATATTGGCACAAAACCTTCAGGCTTCTGCTAGAAAGCTGAACATGAAGAGGACCTTCATCTTCAGCATAACAACGACCCAAATCCAATTGAAAATCTGTGGGGTGATCTGAAGAGAGCTGTGAATCTGACAGATTTGGAGTGTTTTTGCAAAGAAAAGTGTCAAATATTGCCAAGTCAAGATGTTCCATGCTGATAGACTCATACCCAAAAAGACTGAGTGCTGTGATAAAATTTAAAAGGTGCTTCAACAAAGTCATAGTTTAAGGGTGTGCACACTTATGCAACCAGATTATTTTTGTTTTTTATTCTTACTTCCCTCCACCTAAAAGATTTCAGTTTGTTGTTCAACTGAGTTGTACAGTTTATAGGTCACATTAACGCTGGAAAAAGTTCTGAAATTATTTATCTTTGTCTCATTTTTTTACATCACAGAAACCTGCCATTTTAACAGGGGTGTGTAGACTTTTCATATCCACTCTACATCCACTTTAACAGGCGTGTTGGACCTCTTTAAAAAAATCACTGCTTTCCCACAGGGAGAAAGGGTCCTTCTGTACAGTATGCTGGCAGGACACAATTTTTCCACCGAGGCTACGAATGACTTTGCACGCCTTTTGTTTTAATGCTTAACCACTTCACGCAAATTGCTGTACCTGTACATTGGTATTTTGACGCTAAATACCTAGCTGCCATAACCCTGGTATTTTCCGAAACGTCTATTTAGGATAAAAGTGGTCTCAGCGGCGGATTCGCCGCAAGATCACTTTTATCGGTGGAGGGAGAGCCCCCCCCACCCGCTTTGCTCCGGTCATCTCTTACCAGAGCTGCTGGTAGCGGCGAAGAAGATCGTGTCCGCTTCCCTCACTGCCTGGATGCTGAGTGAGGGAAAGATGGCACCCACTCGGCTCCGTAGCACTGGAAGGCGGAAGCGATGTCAAACGCCACTTCCGCCCAATGCTCTTAAAGGGGAATTTTTTTTTTTTTTTTAAATGACATTAAATTTATTTATTTTTTTATTGCATTTTAGTGTAAATGAGATCTGAGCTCTTTTTGACCCCAGATCTCACATTTAAGAGGTCCTGTCATGCTTTTTTTCTATTACATTCCTTGTAATAGGAATAAAAGTGACCCAATTTTTTTTTTAAAGGACAGTGTAAAAGTAAAAAATAAAAGGTAAAATAAATAAGAATTTTTTTTTTTCTAAATCGCCCCGTCCCGCCGAGCTCGCGCGCAGAAGTAAGCGCATACGTAAGTCGCGTCCGCATATGAAAACGGTGTTCAAACCACACATGTGAGTTATCGCCGCGATCGTTAGAGTGAGAGCAATAATTCTAGACCTCCTCTGTAACACAATACTGATAACCTGTAGAAATGTTTAAACGTTGCCAAAGGAGATTTTTTTTTTTTTTTTATATTTAATGTTCTTTATTAAAAAATTCTAATACAGTACACATATACCAATGCAAGCACATTTACAACAACATATAAATTAATAACTAATAAATACTGCAGTGGGTAGCCATAGGAAGAGTTTTCATTTCCTTTTTGCCCCTTTCTTTCTTTATTCCCCCTCCCATCCCTCCCTTATATTACATCTACCCATCCCCCACCCACTCTCACCCCACCCAAAAAAAATACCCACCCCCCGCCCCACCCAAGCAGGGAGTTTAGCAGGAAATATTGTCAATCTGACTAGTATTTTATCCCAAATCCAGTTCCTCACGGCACCTTGCTTCTGTATTCCATGTTCTCACCTACATAAGATACCAGTTCCTCTGTATCTCAAAGGGAAACACCCATCCAGGCTAGCCATGGTCTCCAAATCTTTGCAAATTTACCGTAGCTACCCCTTCTAATATACGTTGTTTTTTCCGTCCACACAAGCTTATTCATCACTTCGGTCCACTCCTCCGGAGTTGGAGGTGTGGCAGAGAGCCACGCCTGGGCTATCAATTTCCTTGCCTGGTAAAGGCACCTCCCTACAGCGATCCTAATATTATTACTCCCTGTATTCTCCCCTGTCAGGCCAAGGATACATACCTTAGCCTCCAGTGCTAGACTAATTTTCCACCTAGCTTCTATAATCTTTACTATCACTCCCCAGTATCTTGCTAGTTTTGGGCACCGCCACATCATGTGTATAAGGTCACCTGTGTCCAGACACCTGGGGCATTTATCATCTAGTCTATTACCAAATTTGTGTAATCTTTTTGGGGTATAGTAGGCTCTATGCAGTAGGAGGAGGTGCGAAGCCTGTTGCGACGGAGAGACAGACACCAGCGGGCCAAACTCCAAAATCTTCTTCCACTGGTAATCTGTAATCTCCCCCACATCTGCCTCCCACCTCTCCCTAACTCCCATGGTCATCTGCGGGGCAAGTAGTTTTTCAGACAATTGCTCATATATCTTTGTTACCAGGCCTTTGGTACTATTTGTTCTAGCAATACTTTCCAGAAGAGGGATCTTACACCATACAGGTGGGCAGTTCTTAAATTGACTGCCCAAGGCGTGCCTAACCTGTAGGTAGCAGTAGAATGTTGCTTTTGGGATTCCATATTCGCTCCTAAGCTCAGTAAAGGATTTTAGCATTTTCTTATCATCGTATAACTGAGCCAACCTACTTATTCCATGGTATTCCCAAGGTCTGCTTTTTCCCAAGGCCATCAGTTCGCGCAAAAATTTGTTATGCCATATAGGCGAAAATTCAGTGAACCCTCTATACCCCATGATCCATTTAGTCGTCTGCCAAACTTTATTAACTAATCTGCATGTTGGGGGCCCGTCCTGTAATGATCCGGCTTCCAATGCCTCTATCAGTGATTTATGCGAGCTATCCTGCAGCATGACTTTTCCACTAGGGTCCCTCCAATCCTGGGTCTCACATCCCCCTATATGCTGCAACTGAGCAGCAAGAAAATAGTTGTATGGTTGGGGCACTGCTAATCCCCCCTCCCTGGCAGGGCGCTGTAACGTTTGCAGACTAATCCTTGCCTGCCCTTTCCTCCAGATTAATTCTCTAAATAGGGTATTTATTTTTAAAAACCATTTCTTCCCAATCCATACCGGGGAGTTATGGAGTACGTACAAAAGTTGTGGCATCCATACCATTTTGATTAAATTAACTCTACCTGCCATAGATAGAGGAAGTTTGCCCCAGATGTCACTTTTCCTTTTAAATTTTTCCAGCAAAGGGGCTAGGTTATCTTCAATATATTGATGAGGATCACTGGACACCACTATACCCAGATACCTCATTTTCTCTGTTACCCTTATCCGAGGCATACAGCCAATCGGGGCATTATTAGTTGAATCATTTGGTAAAAGCATAGATTTACCCCAGTTAACTACAAGCCCTGATAATTTTCCAAACCTTTCCACAAGTTGGATCACTTTTTCTACTGATGGCCCCATGTCCCCCAGAAACAGTAGCACGTCATCTGCGTATAACGCTATTTTATCTTCCCCATTGCTTCTCCCAAAACCCTGCACCCCGGCCGATTTTCTAACTACTTCCGCGAACGGCTCCATAGCTAGGGCGAACAGCATGGGTGACAATGGGCATCCCTGCCTCGTCCCTCTCTCAAGAGGCATGAATTCAGAAAAGTCGTTATTTAACTTTATTCTGGCAATTGGATGAGAGTATAATATTTTCACCCATCTTGTGAACGTGGGACCAAACCCAAGTCTCTCCAGTACCCACCAGAGGTAGTCCCATTATCAAGTTATCAAATGCCTTGGCGATGTCCAAGGACAATATCGCCCTAGGGGCTTTTCCCCCTGCTGGGGACTGGAGGGTCAAGTACACTAGTCTAATATTTACGCTGGCGGACCTATTAGGAATAAATCCCGATTGGTCCGAATGTACCAAGCCCGAGATACATTTATTTAGTCTTGTTGCCATTATTTTTGCCAAGATCTTAATGTCAGAGCAGAGGAGTGAGATTGGCTTATATGAACATACGTCAAGATGGTCTTTCCCCTCTTTCGGTATCAATATTATGTTAGCCTCTAACATCGAAGAGGGTAGCCTTCCTTCTATAAGTGCCCAGTTCAGTGTTTTCAGAAGAACCGGTAGCATCACTGCACCGAAGTGCTTATAGACTTCCACGGGTAAGCCGTCCGGGCCTGGGGATTTTTGATTAGGCATATTTGCTACTGCTTGTTTTAGTTCTTCAAGAGTTATAGGGGATTCCAGGCCTTATCCAGAAGTGTCGGCAGATGGACATTCTCCAGGAATTTTTCCATTTCATTTAATTCTAACCTATGCTGTGACTTATATAACTCCCTATAATAATTAAAAAATGTTTCTTTGACTTTCAAAGGGTCAGATGAAATTTCTCCAGTAGTGGTCCTAATCATAGGCAATAATGAGGAGGGAGAGTTGGTATTGACCAACAGTGCCAACATACGACCAACTCTCTCCCCCTCTCCAAAACACTTCTGCTTCTGGAATAGTCTCCTGTTCTCTGCATTTCTAATTGTATCAATCTTATACTCCTGCTGCTTTTTTAACCATGTCTCCTGATTTTCCAGGCTTGGGTCCCCCACATATTGCCTCTCCAGTTTCAATACCTCTTCTCTAATCCGTTCGCTCTCTACTTTCGAGTGTTTCTTAACCCGTGACACCTGCTGTATA
This sequence comes from Lithobates septentrionalis, assembly GCA_037952835.1. Lineage (NCBI taxonomy): Eukaryota > Metazoa > Chordata > Amphibia > Anura > Ranidae > Lithobates > Lithobates septentrionalis. Next base: position 96,267 of record JBBDGP010003488.1, on the reverse strand, counting down.
AGCACCCCCCTAAGGAATGCCTTTAGGGAGTCCCAGACCACCCCCACCGACGCTGTACCTTGGTCATTTCCAATATACTCTTCTAATTTTGCAGAGATGTCTACCTGTCCCCCTATGATCTCCAACCATACCGGGTTTAAGGCCCAAGCCCTCTGTATGTGCCTATTGTGGACTTTTATCTTCAGCGTCAGAGGGGAGTGGTCCGAGATCCCCCTCGGCTGGTATTCTATCTTATCTATGACGGACTGTGCCGCCCGGTTTCCTATCACTAGGTCAATTCTAGAAAGTGTGTGGTACGACCCCGAGAAACAAGAGTTCCGCCGGGACTCTGGGTTCCGGGCTCTCCAGAGATCGCACCACCCAACCTCCTCCAGGAACTGAGCCAACCGCCCTCCAGACACTCCTGACAGCCTGGACCCAGGCGGAAACCTGTCCAGGGAGCTGTCCAGGACCATATTAAAATCGCCCATTATTATGATCGGAACGTCAGCTTTGTCCTCAACATACTCCAGCAAGCAATACAAAATTTCCAACTTAAAAGGTGGGGGAATGTACAGGTTGGCTATAATGAATGGGTAACCCTCTATAAAACAATATAAAAATACATAGCAACCCATTGAGTCGATCTTGACATCCCTGCAGGAGAACATCACCTCTTTTTTAACCAGTTTACTAACCCCCCTTGAATAAGATGAATACACTGAGTGGAACTGAGCTTGAAATTTCCTATTCCTGATTAATAATTTGGTTTCATTGGTCAGGTGGGTCTCCTGGAGGCATATCAAACTCGAGCCGTGGGACTCCAACTCAGTAAGTACAGCGGCTTTCTTAATGGAGTCACCCATACCCCTAATATTCCATGAACTTACATCTACGATACTGGGCATCATTAGTGATAAAAAATGATCATTAATAAAAAGAAATAAAATATCACCCCTACAATCAGTTGGCCGAAAAAAAAAAAAAAAAAAGAGATGTTCTAAATGACCAAATGTGCCCCTGTCCTTTCTACCATAATCACCCTGTCTAACGTGTCTATCTTTTAGTGTCATCTCCACCTCTAGCTCCGTTGCTACCCTTGCTCTGTGTTTCTTAACTGTGCAACAGTGCCTCCATAAACTGTGTTTTCTTTTAAACTTCTCACTCCCCATTTTTTGATCTTGTGCAATGTGACTCTTTTTTATTATTTGAACCCCCTGCTTTCCTCTACCCTCCTTCAATCCCCCCCTCCTTCCCCCAAACCTAACTTGGCACGCCCTAGGGGCACACTTTGTGACCATTCTAACCCCAACTCTGTGCTCATTCCAACACTCCCTCCCCCCTCCAAGCCCCGCCCCTCCCTTTCACCACCCTCCATCCCCCCATTTCCACCCCTCCCCCCACTCTAATTTCATGCGTTAGTGTTCTAAGAAAAAAAAGAAAAAAAACAGCCTCAACCTTTCACACTTTACCAACTCTCATTAAACACTTTCATCAATCCCCTTCCCCCCCTCCAGCCCCCGCTGCCAAAAAAAGAAAAAAAAAAAGTCCACATTAATTTTCACTCAATATGATCCAGCTCTAAAAGTTCCTTCTATTATCTTCAAGCCACTTTGTGGCCTTATCTGCAGTATCAAAAAATTGTGTCCCCCCTAAGGCTTCAATGCGCAGTCGTTCCGGGTACAGTAGCGCATATGGTATGTTAAGAGTTCGCAAATTGCACTTAATGTCCATAAATCCAGCCCTCTTCTTCTGTAACTCAGGGGAATAGTCTGGGTACAATGAAACTCGGGCTCCGTTGTAGAAAATGTCTCTCTTCTCTCTGGATTTCTGCATTAATGTCACCTTATCCTTATAATTAAATAATTTCATGATCATGGGTCTAGGGTGAGTGCTTGATGCGGATGCCCTGGTAGGTACTCTATGCGCCCTTTCAATAGAAAAAAAACGTGAAAATGTCTCCGCTCCGAAAACCTCCCTCAACCATCCTTCCAGAAATTCTTCAGGGCGGGAACCTTCGCTATTCTCTGGGAGGCCCAGTACCCTCACGTTCTGTCTCCGTAACCTGTTCTCGGTTTCATCCATTTTAGACTTGTAGGTATCCAGCTGAGTTTGCATTATTTTAAATTGTTGTTGCATTGGGTACAAAACATCCTCAGCTTGGCTTAACCTCTCCTCCAATATGGTGGCCCTTTCCGCAGCTTTTTGTAATTCTTGACTCATGGAGCGTAGCTCTTCTTTAAGACCCCCTAGCTGGTCATTCAGGCTAGTCAGCGAGCCCCTGCATAAATTAACTGCGTTTAACACCTCTTTTAATGTGGGCTCAGGTTCACTTGGCTCATCGAGGGCAGGAGTAACTTCTGACATATTTCCCAATGGGGTCTTCTCGGGACTTTTTTTATTTGCCCCTTTAACAGGGAGTAATAGCGTGGATGAAGTTTTACCTATACTTTTCCTATCCCCTGTGCCTCCCGGTTGGGATGTATGAGTACCCATAGCTGGGGAGTGCAAGGGAGTGCAAGGGAGTGTGCGCATACTTTTCTAGTTTGGCTGCCGCTGCCATTGCAGACGTTGCCTGATTTCCCTTTTCTTTAAGTGATCGCGTGGCTTGGGCTACTGAGCTTTCCTGAGTATGTTGGACCTGTTCCTCCCCCTTTTTCCTAGTCATATTACCACAATCACAGTAGTCACAGTATTGCAGGTATAAGGTATAAGGCTGATTTAAGGGGTACCAGCAAGGAAAAAACAAATAGCAAAAAAATAGCAAAGAGTTCCTTTAACAGAGCAAGGTGCTACTACACATCCGTCACACGTTATCTTTATATTTCATTAAACAGTATCCAAGTCCTCCGCTTTATTCGGTACCATACAGCTTAAAGAAAGACAGATGTATATTAAAGCTGATAAGTTTACCAGATACACCGCTGTATGTTCCTAGCGGTATAATGCAGCTATCCGGCAGCCAAGTCCAAGTTACTCACAGTAGGTCTTTCAGAGATTTGGAGCCGTTAAGACATCCACCGCATAGGTATCTGGTTCATCTGAAGCCGCTGTCGGCGCTTCCCTCTGTGGGACTCTCTCGCGAGAGTGCAGGGCCGTTGCCGAGCAACCCACCGGCATGTACAGTCTAAGGCACCGCCACTCAGAGGCAGCCGTCAGTCTCCTCCGGTGCCGGTCCGCCTCTCCCACTCCACTGCACGATGCCGGCCCGCTCGCTCCAGAGACCCATCAGATGGTAAGCTGTGCGGGGAGGGATACCAAGCGGGGCAGGGACTGTGATGAGCGAGTAAGGGGTGAACGCTGGCTAGCGCTGGATCACCTTATTAGCGATAGCAGCAGGGGGCCGAAGCGAGGAGAGAGCACACACACCTCCACTCACCGCTGCATCCGGTCGCCAATGGAGATTTTTAAGTGCCAAAATTTGTCGCCATTCTACGAGCGGGCGCAATTTTGAAGCGTGACATGTTGGGTATCAATTTACACAGCATAACATTATCTTTCACATTATAGAAAAAAATTGGGCTAACTTTATTGTTGTCTTATTTTTTAACTCAAAAAAGTGTATTTTTTCTCAAAAAATTGCACTTGTAAGACCGCTGCGCAAATACGGTGTGACATAAAGTATTGAAATGACCGCCATTTTCTTCTCTAGGGTGTCTGAAACAGATGTATATCATGTTTGGGGGTTCCAAGACATTTTCTAGCAAAAAAAACAAAACAGATTTTAACTTGTAAACAACAAATCTCAAAACGAGGCTCGGGGCTGAAGTGGTTAATGTATTTAGCTAATTTAAACTGAGGGTTCAATTGGGCTTTAAGTGCCATGTGGTAAATATAATAAAAAAGCTATTTTTTTTATATAAGATTTTGATGCGGGCACATTGACCATAATAGTGTGTACTATAAATGGACCACCAATAAGGTAGTGCAGCCAGGCCTCCTGTATGAGGTACAGGTCCCATCAGCTCAACAGGGGGACCTGGGCACCTGACAAACAGGAGGGCCAGCTGTACTGCTTTATTGGTGGACCTGTTTGTACACATAATTGATCCCCGTATGTGGCAACCCCTGCAGGGCAGCTGGCTTCTCCTCCTCTCCCTCCCGCTAGCTTCAGCTGCTGCTGGGGTGCTGTTTTGTCTCTTCGGCTGCTCTAATGGCCGGGCCACAATGAGATCACTCCCACGCATGCAAATGGGAGTCAAATCATTGCATCACAGATTGGGTGCCATTAACGCTGAGCTGCACATGCTTAGCTTAGTGTACATAGTGTACATGACAGCCGACAGGCAGGGGAAGCATTCATGACAGAAGAAACTGATAGGGTCTCTTCTGTCATAAACACCTTGCCTGTCAGCTTTTTTTTTTAAAAAGTGAGTTTATTACCACTCTAAGGCTCTGAGTATTTTTTTCCTTGTGCTTCATGTGACATCCTAAGACATACATCTGAACAGAGCTGTGGCAAACTGGTAATAACTTACCTCCATGAGGGTCGGAAGTCATCAGCACTCTTTGGTCCTCTCAGGTTTAACATGATCATCTCATGCCGCTTCAGAAGATAGAATTTTGTGCAATTCTGTTCCAGGAACATATTCAGAGCTTGCTTTTCCCCTGTGTTCAGTTCCTGCTTAAACGCTTTGTCTACATTAATAAATGGATCCTGAAAAAATATATGATTGGTTAGTGATATAGTTAATCTATTTGTTTTTTTTTTGGCATCCTACAGTTTATCTGAACACAGACTTTTAGAGCAGACATTGACAGCACTATAACGGTGCAGTGGTCCACGTGTCCTCTCTTTCATTGTCTGGAGACTGTGGTTATCAGACCGATTGCCATAATTTGAAAGGCTTTTATATTGCAGGTTCTTTCACATGCTTGTGAGTAGTTTTTAATTTGTTCTTTTAAATAAACTCATTTAAGGATAATGCACAAGGCTGGTGCGCCCTCTTTTCTCTATTTCTCTTTTTGACTGTTATGATACTCCCATCCTGGAGGGCGGCAAGGCCAAGGACATTATCCATCTTGAACTATAGATCACCTGATCAACACACTTGTGCACAAGAGTATTTGTTTACTATTCACAAGTGATGCTGCTGCTGTTTTCCAAGCATTGCTTACACAGACCTAGCCTCAGCTATATTGTCTGCTTACAGGTATTTCTTGCCTGTCACAAAAAATCACAGTACTTCTGGAAATCCTTTCATCTGATTTTCTCTCCAGATGACCTCTGCCGGGTTAGCCCCCCCATATCAAAACTTTTGAAAAAATCTTATGCAGTTTGTTAGATCTTTGTTAGATCAGGTTAGATCAACCGTTGTTTGCGTTAGATCTCACACAGAAAAAGCAATATTAACAGTTATTTGCTGGGGGGGCTAACCCGTCATCAGCCCCCCCTTATCAAAAAATTGACCAAACAGGTAGCTATTTTGGAAGTAATTTGTTAGATATGGTAAGATCAAGTGGTTTTAATGTTAGATCTCACATAATTAGAGACTTATTAAGTGATTAATGAGGGGGGGGCTGCCCCCCCTTATCACATTTTCTGGCCAAAAATCATTCAGGCTAATAGATATTCATTACATCCGGTAAGAGCAAGTGGTTTTAACATTAGATCTCACATAATTAGAGACTTATTAAGTGATAAATAAGGGGGGGCTGGCCCCCCCTTATCAAATTTTCGGGCCAAAAATCATTCAGGCTAATAGAAATTCGTTAGATCCTGTAAGATCAAATGGTTTTAACGTTAGATCTCACATCATTTCAGAGATATCCACATCAAAATAGAGATATTAGGTGGTACATATGGACGGGCTGCCCCCCCCCCCTTATCAAATTTTCTGGCCAAAAATCATTCAGGCTAATAGATATTTGTTAGATCCGGTAAGATCAAGCGGTTTTAACGTTAGATCTCACATCATTTCAGAGATATTCCACATCAAAATAGAGATTATAGGTGGTACATATGGACGGGCTGGCCCCCCCTTATCAAATTTTCTGGTCAAAAATCATTCAGGCTAATAGATATTCATTAGATCCGCTAAGATCAAGTGGTTTTAACGTTAGATCTCACATAATTTCAGAGATATTCCACATCAAAATAGAGATATTAGGTGGTACATATGGACGGGTTAGCCCCCCTTATCAAATTTTCTAGCCAAAAAACATTCAGGCTAATAGATATTCGTTGGATCCGGTAAGATCAAGTGGTTTTAACGTTAGATCTCACATCATTATAGAGATATTCCACATCAAAATAGAGATATTAGGTGGTATATATGGACGGGCTGCCCCCCCCTTATCAAATTTTCTGGCCAAAAATCATTCAGGCTAATAGATATTCGTTAGATCCGGTAAGATCAAGTGGTTTTAACGTTAGATCTCACATCATTTCAGAGATATTCCACATCAAAATAGAGATATTAGGTGGTGCATATGGACGGGTTAGCCCCCCTTATCAAATTTTCTAGCCAAAAAACATTCAGGCTAATAGATATTCGTTGGATCCGGTAAGATCAAGTGGTTTTAACGTTAGATCTGACATCATTTCAGAGATATTCCACATCAAAATAGAGATATTAGGTGGTACATAAGGACGGGTTAACCCCTCCTTATCAAATTTTCTGGCCAAAAATCATTCAGGCTAATAGATATTCGTTAGATCAGGTAAGATCAAGTGGTTTTTAACGTTATATCTCACATCATTTCAGAGATATTCCACATCAAAATAGAGATATTAGGTGGTACATGTGGATGGGTTAGCCCCCCCCACATGCAATTTTCTGGCCAAAAATCATCTAGGCTAATAGATATTCATTAGATCCGGTAAGATCAAGTGGTTTAAACGAGATATTAGGTGGTAGTACATAAGGATGAGATTAGATCTCACATAATTAGAGACTTATTAAGTGATTAATGAGGGGGGCTGGCCCACTCTTATCAAATTTTCTGGCCAAAAAATCACCCCAGCTAATTGATATTCATTAGATCCGGTAAGATCAAGTGATTTTAATGTTTGATTATCCATAATTACAGGGATATTATGGATATTTGGTAGCGATGCACGTATATCCATACTAGTGTCTATATTGGAGGCAGTGATGAGCATTTTCATGTGTACCAGTGAGGAGTGCCATTGAGCATACCGAGGTATGCTGAAATTATGTGGGACATTAATCAACAGGTGTGTCCAAGCCCAATGAAGCCTGAAGCACAGTGCCAGAAGCCAGAGGGAAACTTCGGAGGGCTCTGGTGAAGGAGCCAACCGGGTGCCCATCTACGGTAGCTGGCTCAAAACCAATGACACGAAGAGACAGCAGCAAAAGTTCAAACCCTTGCAGAGGGCCCCCCTTTGTTGCCTCCAAGCAACCCAGTGTCCTGTTTCTTTTCTAGTCCTTAGAAAGAACATTTCATGTTCATTTTTTACATTTTCACGTTTTGTCAGCCATTCTCTATTTCCTCTTGTTTTGTGTTCCGGTCAGATGGTGCCAAAATAGGAGTTTTTTCCATCTACTGACCATTGGGGCCCATGTACAAACATATCCAACCTTATACATGAATATATAACATTTACCACCTTGATTGGTATATGTGCCTGACAAGTTCCCCCACTCTGCATACTCAGTATAGTAACTATGGCAGAGCAGGAATTCCCAGGGCACCATGGCCAATAATAGATGTTTGCAAAAAGTTTATATTAACAATAGCAATACACGATATCTTTTATTGTTTCGCGATATCCATCATGTTCGGGTGTTTTATATACCTGACTAAAGTACAAGCTAATTTTATCTGAGGATGCATATCGCGACAATATTGAGATAAATAGTTTTATTCTATTTCGTTCTCCACACATTTTTGTGTTATTATATCTACCTTCTTCCTCGTTTTCTTTTGATAAATATTCATGATTTGTATCATGAGGTTTCACAAGTTTATTTTATTATTATTACTTTTATTCTAGCTCATTCTTTATCACATAGATATATATGGAAATTTTCATTGTCCTATACATCTCTCTAGTTGTGTAGGAAACACCTGATATATATATTAGGTTTTTACGCAATATGTTTTCACACTTTTTTACTTTATTTTATTTTACTCATTTTATTCATTTTCTTTCATTTACATTTTGTACACCTTGTTGTCCATATATATATATTTTTTTGGACACCTTGGGATCATAATTCAGATATATTAAGCTTATTTATATGTACATAAGCTGACATACATTGTATCGTTTGTGTTCAGTGCTTATTTTGCGAGTGTAATGTTGTAATATGAATATGTAGTTGCTTCTCTTTAGAATGCAGCATTATAACATTTCTTCTCATCGTCTCTATAGATTGGATTCACGCCGATCATTATATGCCTGTTTTCATCTGTTTCACTTGCCGGTGTTAATATATGAGCATTGTATTAGTGGACTCATAAGATGTATTATTCTAATATGTTTTGTTTGGAGGTCTTGGCATTTGCTGACACACATATACTGAGACATGCTTTTATATGAGCCACCCGAGATGGATCACAAACTAATATATTTTTAACTTAATTGTCTGTCCGGATAATTTTTACGATCTCAGTCTGGTAACATTTCCGTCCAGCCTGTAGTATCTTACTTGTTTTTCATTTGACCTTTTTTGTGACCCCTCAAACTCGGGTGACTGGCCGAGACCACCCCCAACTTTATTACCATCATTATAATTCCATCTAGACATTTAGTGTGACATAGATTAGCGGCGCTCTATTATCTTGAACACCGCTGCTTCATTCCTGAAATTCCACACACACCCTGCTCACGGCCAAGCTCATCATTTAGAATCACTACGCTACAAGTCAGTCTACTGGGACCCTGCATATATCACTGCCATTTGAGCAGATCAGGGTAACCCTGATCAGCGTGATTTTATGTCTTCGTATCCCAGCCTATAGTACCCTACTTGTTTTTCATTTGTCCCTTTTTGTGATCCCTTAAACTTGGGTGACTGGCCGAGACCTTTACCAACTTTATTACCATCACTATAATTCCATCTAGACATTTAGTGTGACACAGATTAGCGGCGTTCTATTACCTTGAACACCGCTGCTTCACTCCTGAAATTCCACACACACCCTGCTCTCGGTCAGGCTCATCATTTAGAATCACTACGGTACAAGTCAGTCTACTGGGACCCTGCATATATCACTGCCATTTGACCAGATCAGGGCAACCCTTATCAGCGTGATTTCATGTCTTTGAATCCCACAGTTTATTTTTATTATTATAGGGCCCTATATGTACCTTGTTATCAACCGCGGGCATATCACGTAATATTTCAGGTCACATTGCTCCATATTTTACCTGTATTATTCCGGCTTATCATAGAGAGCTTCATCCACTTCACCGGCATATTATAGAGAGCTTCATCATATTTATATATTTTGTTCACATATAGTTTTATTACATTCACTCTTCACATTTACTTTGCATGTTGTCTGAATATTTTTATCAATATATTTTCTCTTTTTTAATGAGAAATATTTTTTACACATTTTTTCCTTTCACCCAATAGTAATCCCTTTTTTTCATACTTATCACCTTTTATATATACACGTTATAGAAATATATTCATTATTATATACACGTTTATTGATAGGATTCACCATATATATTTACACACATATATATATATTTTTTGCCTACACATGTACATATACACATCTTTTTTCACATTCTTTGTCATCTATTTACATGGCGCGGTTTTGAAAACATTTTTCAATCAGTCAACACACCAAATAGTCAGCAGATGCCGAGACCTCATTAAATCGGCTTCCAGCTGAGACTCAATGACCATCTAATTGGGCAATCATGTGATACCCCATTGAGCTATATAAGAGTTTGTCTTTTTAATATTTGTTAGCTATGAGTAAGCACTCAGTCCTGAGTGCGAAACGCGTCAGCTTACCTGTACTTTCTGCATGACAGTCTTGTCATTTTGATGATCCCATTTTTTCAATAAAGTGAAGTTTTTTGACTACATCCGGTGTGCGGCATCCAAATCTTCTCCTCCATTCAAGCCTGCTTTGCTTAGCATTCAGCCAGCACCTGGAGCTCTTCTGCTCTGAAACTTCTACTTACACCTGGGTCAGTGTCAGCCTGAGCGGTGGAAACATTTTCTTTGCTTGTCCTGTTTCTTTTGACAAATGCTGCCTGGTTTCGGAGAGTCAATGCACACCAGACTCCCAGAACTTAGCGCAGACTTAAGCCCAATCAGAACCTCGCAGAGAGGAGCGCAGATACAAACCACCGAACAGGCCAGGGCCACCACCTCCTCCATGCTCCCTGGCAAGCGGCTGGGACCTTCTCCTGTTGTTCCCATCCAAGTAAAGGGAGTCTACACCAAGGCCCTTCTGGATACTGGACCTTAAGTGACCCTTCTCTACAGAGACTTCTATGACAGGCACCTCAAGCACCTGCCTTTGCAGAAGTTGGAAGAGTTGCAGGTATGGGGCATTGTGACTCAGAACTTCCCCTATGATGGCTATCTACCGGTCAAGCTGACCTTCGATCCCTCCATGGCTGGGAAAGCCGAGACTTTTGAAACTCAGGCACGAAGAGTTTCCGCAGAAGGTCCTTAAGAGCCTCCATGGTGAGGGGGTTGAAGCTGTCTCTGGAAAAGTGCCAGTTTTATCAACCCTCGGTCAACTACCTTGGTCACATTGTGTCTGCTAATGAAGTGGCCACTGACCTCCTGGCCGAGGCCTACCAACGTGACTGAGCTTAGGTCATTTCTGGGATTCTGGCCTTATTACAGAAGATTTGTCAAGGGATTCGCTAAGACGCTGACCCTGATCTGGCGAAGCCTGTCAGACCAGCTGGAGGGCCCAGAAAACCCATAGAGTTCATTCAGGAACAATTGACTCTGAAGTGTGAAGAGGTTTTAGGCAGCTGAAGTGAAGCCTAACAACCGCTCCAGTCGTGGCCTATGAAGATCCAACCAAGCCATACGAGCTACACTTTGACGCCAGTCGAGATGGGTTAGGTGGGGTGCTATATCAACAGCATGACTGCCATGTATGGCCTGTTGCCTATGTGAGTCGGAACTTGGCCCCCGCCGAGAAGAACTATCCCATACACAAACTTGAGTTCCTGGCCTTGAAGTTGGTGGATAAGCTGAGGGAATAATTGTATGGAGCGGAGTTCGTGATCAAGACCGAAAACAATGCTCTCACCTACATCCTCACTTCCACCAAGTTGGACGCCACGGGTCACAGTACAGCAAGCAGGATCAGGAGCCAGAAGGAACATCAGCCTAGCAAGTCTTCAACAGGAACGCAGGAGAAAGACTCTGTGATGTTGACAAAGGTGAAGGCAGAGATCAAGTGAGCTGGCCGACTTGCTGGGTAACTGTGGAGAGAAATGGGAGCTGGCAAATAGCTGACAGCTGAGCGGCCAGCTCAGAGAAGGAAGGGCTGAGCCCAGCCCTGACACCTACATGACAACCATGGCCACCTAGGGTCCAAAAGGACTTTTCTCCTGGTGAGGAACCGGTTCTACTGGCCCTGCCTGCAGGCTGAAGTTGAGGACTATTGCCACTCCTGCATCATATGTATCCAAAGGAAGACTTTGCCTCACGAGCTGCTCCATTGGACCATCTTCAGAGTCAAGGACCCATGGAGCTGGTGTGCATTAACATTCTGTGCTTGGAGCCTGATCTGAGCGGGCAGGGAAATATCCTGGTAGTGACTGACCATTTCACTCGGTATACCCAGGCGTTTTCCACGAGGGACCAACAAGCATCCATGGTGGCCAAGATCTTCACAGAGAAATTCTTTGTGCACTATGGTCTGTCCCAACGCATCCACTCTGATCAAGGGGGAGATTTCAAGAGTAGTCTCATCAAGAGACTTTAAGACCTGTTGGGCATCAGGAAGTCTAAAACCACCCCGTATCATCCTCAAGGAGATCCTCAACCAGAGAGATTCAACTGAACCCTCCTGGATATACTTGGAACTCTAAGTTCAGAACAAAAGCAGCACTGGAGCAAGCATATAGTGGCTATTGTGCATGCTTATAACAGCACCGCCAATGATGCCACAGGTTACTCTCCCTATAGTTTGATGTTCGGACCGTAGTAGACTTGGCCTTCGGCACATCCCTCGACCATACCTTAGCAACTTTCCACAGAGGGTATGTGGATCGCCTGCAGAGACATCTGAAAACCACCTTTGATAAGGCTCAAGCTGCCTCATATGCCTGAGGACAGAGAAACAAAATAAACTTTGACCTTAGGGTACGAGCGCAGGACCTACAGCCGGATGCCAAGGTACTGCTGAGAAACCTGGGTGTCCCTGAAAAGCACAAGTTGGCTAACCGCTGAAAGTCACAGCCCTATGTCATTTGCAAGCATCTGCCCACACACACAGTATATCAAATCCAGCCAGAGGGAAGCACAGGCCTGCTGAATACTTAGCATCACAATCATCTGTTGCCTCTGTCAAAAGCAGTTCATGTGCCACCACAGCCAGATTTACAGTCCACACCCACAGCCTCTCAAAGATCCCGGCCAGTGACTAGATCTCACTCTGTACCCCTTGCTGAAGATGAAAACAGCGAGGATGAAGAGAAAGATTGTCTGTGGCCATCTCAAATGCCAGGGCCTGCCACCCACCCCCAACCCCTTTCTTCTCCTCCCAAGGTGACAGAGGTGACTCTCAGGCCAGAGGCTCCTGAGTTTGTACCTCAAAGTCCACCTTTTGGAGAGTTGGAAGACCCTCAATCTTCCCTACTGAAAAGAGACCCCTAAGACTTTCCATCCTTCATTGAGGAAGCTAAAGCTGATATGCAGGAAGAAGAGACCAGTGTGCCTGTAACCCCAGAACCTAAAGAACAGCGAGAGCGAAGGGTTATTCACCCGCCCAAAAGAGTAACATATGATACTTTGGGTGAAAGCTCTGAGGAGGTCGTTCTGATTGCAAAAAGGACTCTTGAAGAAACTGACCCTTCCACTTCAGATTTGGTGGTGGACAATCCCAACTCACTGTCAGGGCTGGGCTCAGCCCTTCCTTCTCTGAGCTGGCCACTCAGCTGTCGGACACAGTTACTCAGCTGTTGATGATATCCAGCTCGTCAGTCCTGCCTACTTAAGCCGTCCAGTCCAGAGGATCTCTGCCTTCGCCTTGGTCAACATCACAGAAACAATCTCCTGCGATCCTGTTCAAGACTTGCTTTGCTGACATCCCTTCTGGCTCCAGATCCTGCTTGCTGTTCCACTACATTGATCCCTGACTTCTGGCTTGGCTGACTATCCATTCCGGTTACTGAACTTTGGCTATGTTTTGACTACGTTTGTTCTTTTTACTTTTATTATTAAACAAGTGTGATTTAACTGTACTTCTGTCTCGGCCTGATTTCTTGGTTTCTGACACTCAGCCCCTGGCACATCTAGCTGGGCCATTCCAGTTAACCTCCCCTCCTATGCTAATTGGTGGGATGTTCCTCTGCCAGGGTTTTATGCAGATGTAAATTGTATGGTTTCCTGTGCACACTAACCTGTTTTTTTTTCTGTGTGTATATCAAAAGTATGTAACAGGTCATAGACTCTTTACCTCCTTTGGCGGACCAAAGGTTCTTTGGTGGGGGAAGTGTGTAGCGGGTGCTACTCTATCACCCATGGTCCCGCACCTCCCGCTATTCCTGCCAGCGTCCGCTGGACTGAATAGACACTGACACAGACACTCACTGAGGGAGAGCACGCCTGTCAGTCCCTGTGGGGGATTTTTCCCCCTCCCTCTCCTCTTCCTGTGTCCCTATTGGCAGGGAGAGGGAGCCAATCAAGCAGCAGCAGAGGACCAAGGCCCACAATACATCCCCATTGATTTCTACAGGGGGTGGAACTACCAAGCCCAGCCTGCTTTGCAAGAAGGGGGGGCTAGCTAAAGACTTAAGCTTGTTGGTCTGAGGAGAGATCACCATGAGGCAGGGAGGTGAACGGAGGTGTGAGGAGAGACTACAGGCACCCACTGAAGAACCATGCGAAGAAGGTTCCAGAGACCATCCAGGGACGGTTGAAGATGGATGTATCTTCTGTACCACCTAATATCTCTATTCTTTATGGAATATCTCTGAAATTATGTGAGATCTAAAGTTAAAACCACTTGATCTTACCGGATCTAATGAATATCTATTAGCCTGAATGATTTTTGGTCAGAAAATTGCATGTGGGGGGGCCAACCCGTCCTTATGTACCACCTAATATCTCTATTATTATGTGGAATATCTCTGAAATTATGTGAGATCTAACATTAAAACCACTTGATCTTACTGGATCTAATGAATATCTATGAGCCTGAATGATTTTTGGCCAGAAAATTTGATAAGGGGGGGCCAACCCGTCCTTATTTACTACCTACTAGCTCTATTTTTATGTGGAATATCTTTAAAATGATGTGAGATCTAACGTTAAAACCACTTGATCTTACCAGATCTAACAAATATCTATTAGCCTGAATGATTTTTGGCCAGAAAATTTGATAAGGGGGGCCAGCCCCCCTCATTAATCACTTAATAAGTCTCTAACTATGTGAGATCTAACGTTAAAACCACTTGATCTTACCGGATCTCACAAATATCTATTAGCCTGAATGATTTTTGGCCAGAAAATTTGATAAGGGGGGCCAGCCCCCCCTCATTAATCACTTAATAAGTCTCTAATTATGTGAGATCTAACGTTAAAACAACTTGATCTTACCGGATCTAAAGAATATCTATAAGCCTGAATCATTTTTGGCCAGAAAATTTGATAAGGAAGGGGGGGGGGGGGCTACCCCATCCATATGTACCACCTAATATCTCTATTTTGATGTGGAATATCTCTGAAATGATGTGAGATCTAACGCTAAAACCACTTGATCTTACCGGATCTAACGAATATCTATTAGCCTGAATAATGTTTGGCCAGAAAATTTGATAAGGAGGGGCCAGCCCGTCCATATGTACCACCTAATATCTCTATTTTAATGTGGAATATCTCTGAAATGATGTGAGATTTAATGTTAAAACCACTTGATCTTACTAGATCTAACGAATATCTATTAGCCTGAATGATTTTTGGGCCGAAAATTTGATAGGGGGGGGGCTAACCCGTCCATATGTACCACCTAATATCTCTATTTTGATGTGGAATATCTCTGAAATGATGTGAGATCTAACGTTAAAACCACTTGATCTTACCAGATCTAACGAATATCTATTAGCCTGAATGATTTTGGCCAGAAAATTTGATAAGGAGGGCCAGCCCCCCTCATTAATCACTTAATAAGTCTCTAATTAGGTGAGATCTAACGTTAAAACCACTTGATCTTACCAGATCTAACAAATATCTATTAGCCTGAATGATTTTTGGCCAGAAAATTTGATAAGGGGGGGCCAGCCCGTCCATATGTACCACCTAATATCTCTATTTTGATGTGGAATATCTCTGAAATGACGTGAGATCTAACGTTAAAACCACTTGATCTTAACGGATCTAACGAAAATCTATTAGCCTAAATGATTTTTGGCCAGAAAATTTGATAAGGGGGGGCTAACCCGTCCATATGTACCACCTAATATCTCTATTTTGATGTGGAATATCTCTGAAATTATGTGAGATCTAACGTTAAAACCACTTGATCTTACCGGATCTAACGAATATCTATTAGCCTGAATGATTTTTGGTCCGAAAATTTGATAGGGGAGGCAGCCCCCCTTCATTAATCACTTAATAAGTCTCTAATTATGTGAGATCTAACATTAAAACCACTTGATCTTACCGGATCTAAGGAAAATCTATTAGCCTGAATGCTTTTTGTCCCAAAAATTTGATAAGGGGGGGCCAGCCCATCCTTATGTACCACCTAATATCTCTATTCTGATGTGGAATATCTCTGAAATGATGTGAGATCTAACGTTAAAACCACTTGATCTTACCGGATCTAATGAATATCTATTAGCCTGAATGATTTTTGGCCAGAAAATTTGATAAGGGGGGCCAGCCCATCCTTATTTACCACCTAATATCTCTATTCTGATGTGGAATATCTCTGAAATGATGTGAGATCTAACGTTAAAACCACTTGATCTTACCGGATCTAACGAATATCTATTAGCCTGAATGATTTTTGGTCAGAAAATTTGATAAGGGGGGGCCAGCCCCCCCTCATTAATCACTTAATAAGACTCTAATTATGTGAGATCTAACGTTAAAACCACTTGATCTTACCGGATCTAACAAATTGCTTCCAAAATAGCTAACTGTTTGGTCAATTTTTTGATAAGGGGGGCTGATGACGGGTTAGCCCCCCCAGCAAATAACTGTTAATATTGCTTCTTCTGTGTGAGATCTAACGCAAAGAACGGTTGATCTAACCTGATCTAACAAAGATCTAACAAACTGCATAAGATTTTTTCCAAAATTTTGATATGGGGGGGCTAACCCGGCAGAGGTCAAAATAAAATGTTCCCAATTCAGTATTACGCTATATATTCTACATATGCTAGAGGTACAAGTATATTAATCTCTTCTAAATTACAGTTTTCCTGCAGGCAAGTGCTGCTGGATCCACAAGGTAGATACATTTTGCTAGTGTGTAAATTATTCTCCATAGAATTTATATTAGGATCTGTATATATCCCTCCACCATATAATGGTGTGGTAATTCGCCAGATAGGTGAATTCTTGATAAATAATCCAGGGATGCCTCTCTTGATTGTGGGAGATTTTAACAGTGTTTGTGATCCTAGCAGAGATAGATATCCAGCTGGCCCTCAAGGAGATACTCCTTTTCTTAGATATTGTAGAGAATGGGGTCTACAGGATATTTGGCGTCTTAAAAATCCACTGTCCTATACCTACTCTTGTTGTTCTAGTACGTACCAGACTCTATCAAGAATAGATCTAACTTTGTGCACTGAACTAGCTTTACCATGGGTGTCTAATATACAATACTTGACTATGGGCCTGTCAGATCATTCCCCCATTTTAGTCTCCCTAAATAAAATAAAGCCTAAGATGAAGCCTAATTGGCAGGTTCCTGCTTCTTGGTTAAAGGAAATTTCACAGGGAGATTCAATGAGTCGAGCTCTAGTGGCTTTAGCCACCCCCATCAAATCATTCTTTGCAGCTATTACCTTTTGTACCACCACCCCCTCCCTTTAGAATGTAAGCTCTACGAGCAGGGCCCTCCTGTACCTATTGTATTGAACTGTACTGTAATTGTGTTGTCCCCCTTATACATTGTAAAGCGCTGAGTAAACTGTTGGCGCTATATAAATCTCGTATAATAATAATAATAATAGTGGAGTTCTCCATTAATGAGAACACTGCTTCAAGCCAGGTTGTTTGGGACACCATGAAGGATTTTTTGAGGGGGGTCCTATTGAAGGCAATAAGTGTCCAAAAAAAATTGAACTTATAAAGTGAATCTTTATTAGCAGCAGAGGTTCGGCAAAAGGAAGCTCAATATATACAGGACCCTACCACCCCCAACCGCTGCACCTGGAAGGATACACAACAATCATATAGAAGATTGGTATTATTATTATTAGTGTACTGTGTCCTCTGAACAGTGTGCACCTAAAGCTACCTGAAGACAATTGCTGTAGTTCTGATCCTATTAATACCACAGGCAGGCAGATGCAGTATTTACAGTTAGTGTGCTGTGTCCTCTGCACAGTGTGCACCCAAAGTTACCTGAAGACAATTGCTGGTGTTCTGATCCGATAATATCACAGGCAGGCAGCTGATTCTGCTAGCTGCAGTATCAGTATATATATATATATCCATCCCAGCTTTGTGCAGCTACATCTCACTGCAGGCCATTAGTATGTCTGGAAGGCCATCAAGGAGAGGCAGACAGTCACGAGCCAATAAAAGAGGGCAAGCAGGCTCTGTGTCTAGAGGCAACAGTGCTGGTCATGGAGACGGTGCATCCTCATCAGCGCGTGGCCGTGGGACACGCTTGTCCTTTTTTTCGGCAGCTGGCTGTGTTGAGCTGCAACCTGCGGAAGACCTGGTAGAGTGGATGACCAAGCCGTCCTCATCCTCCTCATCCTCTCTCACCCAGGCTCAGGGTACTTTGTCTGGCAAAGCAGCTGCCAATGCGGCCTCTTCCCTCGGCTCAATGGCATCAGTCACTCCTTCCCTAGCCCCACCATGTCCTCCTGAGGAGTCCCCCGAACCGTTTGACCACAGTGTTGGGTACATGCTCCAGGAGGATGCCCAGCGTTTTGAAGGCTCCGATGATGGTACCCAGCTAGAGGAAGGCAGTATCGTGAGCCCAGAGAGAGGGGGTGCCCAAGAAGGACAGCAATCTGGCAGCCATGTTCCCCCAGCTGCAGCATACTGCCAGCTTTGCTCCAGTGATGAGGAGGGAGGGGATGATGAGGTCACTGACTCCACATGGGTGCCTGATAGGAGAAAGGAGGAGGAGGAGGAGGCACATCTCCAACGAGGCAGGATGCCCTCCAGGGGCCAGCTTAAGGGCAGCACACCGACTGCATCACACTGCAGAGCTCCACGTGTGCAGGGCGTTGCTGTCTCTGCCTGTTATTCCAAAAGTTCTTTGGTGTGCGCCTTTTTTGAGACAAGTGTATCAGATCCCACCGCTGCTATTTGCAACATATGTCTCACCCGTGGCCTATGATCAGGGATGCATGTACTGTCCTGTTACCATTTAAGGAGGCCACGAGGATGGTGAGCAGTGACAGTGCATGCATCAGTGACACTGTCCCTCTTGTCCACCTGTTGGAGCACACGCTGCGTGGAATAATGGACAGGGCACTTGAGGCAAAACAGAGGGAGGAAGAGGACTTCCTTACCTCTCAAGGCCCCCTTTATCCAGACAGTGTTCCTGCGTGCCCGCCAATCACAAAGGAAGAGGACGAGGAGGAGGAAGATTGTGTCAGCATGGAGGTGGAGCCTGGCACTCAGCATCAGCAGCAGTCTTCAAGGAATCTTTTACAGTCCGAAGAAACCCATGGACTTGTATGTGGCTGGGAGGAGGTGGCTGCGAATCATGTCGTCCTTAGTGACCCAGAGGACTCTGGACCGAATGCCTCAGCAAACCTACTCTGCATGGCCTCCCTGATCCTGCAAAGCCTGCGGAAGGATCCTCGTATTCGTGGTATCAAGGGGAGGGATCATTACTGGCTGGCAACCCTCCTTGATCCACGTTACAAGGGTAAGGTTGCGGACCTTATCTTGCTGTCGCAGAGGGAGCAGAGGATGAAACATCTTCGGGAGGCCTTGCAGAAAGGTTTGTGCAACGCGTTTCCAGAGCCTGGAAGGTTACAATTTCTTGGTCCTCCTGGACAATGTGTTGCTGAGGCTTCGGTCAGTCACAGTGGCCGTCTGACCGACAATTTTTTAGTCCGCAGCCCAAAGGTATGATCGGTGCCAGCAACCATCACCAGCGTCTGATTTACATGGTGCAGGAATATCTAGGGGCAAAATCAGACTTGGACACTTTTCCCACCGAAAATCCTCTGGGTTACTGGGTCTTGAGGATGGATCACTGGCCAGTACTTTCACAGTATGCAATTGAGCTACTGGCCTGTCCTGCATCCAGCGTTCTTTCGGAACGCACATTTAGTGCTGCTGGAGGCTTTGTAACCGATCAAAGGGTGCGCCTGTCCACCAAATCGGTCAATCGGCTGACCTTCATAAAAATGAATCAGTCTTGGATCACCAGCTACCAAGCACCTGATGCTGATGTAACCGATTGCTTTTTTTTTTTATGTGAGATCCTTTCAAGACTGCCTATGCTGATGCTGAGTGACTATCCTATTATGCTGAGTGACAATCCTCTTCCTCCTCAATTTTCATGCTGATAGCTTGTAAGAACATTTTTGGTTCTGGGCACCGCCACCAGTGGCCAAGGCCCAATTTTCCTGCCCCTGTTTAACAGGGGCGCGTAATTACAATTTTTGATGCAATACTTTGCAGCAGGGCTTATTCCTGCGCTCCAACTAGAGTATTTGTGAGGGGTTGCAGTGTTGTAGCACCAGCACCAGTGCCTAAGGCCCAAATTTTCAGCCCCTGTTTAACAGGGGCATATAATTACAATTTTTGATGCAATACTTTGCAGCAGGGCTCATTCCTGCGCTCCAACTATAGCATCTGTGAGGGGTTGCAGTGTTGTGGCAGCAGTGGCAAAGGCCCAATTTTACTGCCCCTGTTTAACAAGGGCGTGTAATTACAATTTTTGATGCAATACTTTGCAGCAGGGCTCATTCCTGCGCTCCAACTAGAGTATCTGTGAGGGGTTGCAGTGATGAGGCACCAGCACCAGTGCCCAAGGCCCAAATTTTCAGCCCCTGTTTAACAGGGGTGTATTATTACAATTTTTGATGCAATACTGTGCAGCAGGGCTGATTCCTGTGCTCCAACTATAGCATCTGTGAGGGGTTGCAGTGTTGTGGCACCAGTGCTTAAGGCCCAATTTTTCTGCCCCTGTTCAACAGGTGCATGTAATTACAATTCTTGATATAATATTTCACAGCAGGGCGCGTTCCAGCGCCCACCAAGAGTAACTGTGAGGACTTACAGTGTTGTGGCACCACCACCACCACCAAAGGCCCAATTTTTCTACCACTGTTCAACAATGGTATGTAATTACAATTCTTGATCTAATATTTCACAGCAGGGCCAGTTCCTGCGCCTACCAAGAGTAACTGTGAGGGCTTACAGTGTTGTGGCAACACCAACACCTAAGGCCCCAATTTCTGCAGAGTATATAGCACAGGCCCCTACTTTCAAACATCCAACTTACAAACGACTCCTACTTGCAAACGGAAGGAGACAACAGGAAGTGAGAGGAAATCTACGCCTAGGAAGGGAAATTCTCTCCTGTTATGCCCTGTACACACGATCGGACATTGATCGGAAATTCCAACAACAAAATCCATCGGATTTTTTCAGATGGATATTGGCTCAAACTTGTCTTGCATACACATCCGATCGTTGTGAACACTATGACGTAAAACACGTACGCCGTGACTATAAACGGGGCAATAGTCAATAGCTTTCGTCTCCTTATTTATTCTGAGCATGCATGACACTTTGTGCGTCGGATTTGTCTACACACGATCGGAATTTAAAGGATCGGATTTTGTTGTCGAAAAATTTTATATCCTGCTCTCAAACTTTGTGTGTCAGAAATTCCAATGGAAAAAGTCTGATGGAGCCCACACACAATCGGAATTTCCGAAAACACAATCCAATCGCACTTTCTCCATCAGAAAATCCGACCGTGTGTACAGGGCATAAGAGTTAATATGGGAAAAAGGTGTCTCCTCCACTGATTTATCCCCAATCCTTGTTTCCCTTAAAAACCCCAAATTTTCAAAATCCAATTGTCATTGGGACAGAATGTGAGGTGAAATCTTCTGAACAGGGGCACAGACAGCAAAACAAATGTTACATGGGTGATAACCCTTCCCTAGGTTTTCCAAAAAGCTTTAAAATAGATTTTTTGGCTGGAGCTACACTTACAAAATGTACCTGTTCCAAATTACAAACAGATTCTACATAGGAACAAACCTACAGTCCCTGTCTTGTTTGCACCGCCTGTATACTGCTGTTTAGAGTATATAGGGCCTGGGTGCTCAACGCCTTTTCTTTTTTTAATTTGGGTGCGGGGTTCCCCTCTAATATCCAAACATGACCCAAAGGGCCTGGTAATGGACTGGGGGGTACCCATGCCGTTTGTCTCACTGATTTTCATCCACATTGCCAGGACCCGACATTACATTAAAGCCGCAAGCTGTCATTTTGTGCAGGGACTGTTCTAAGCATGGGAAACACGCGCCACTTTACAGGCATACCATAGACACCCCCCAGGTACGATATTTAAAGGAATATTTCACTTTTATTTTTTCACTTTAAGCATCATTAAAATCACTGCTCCCAGAAAAACGGCCATTTTTGAAACTTTCTTTTGCATTGATACATGTCCCCTGGGGCAGTACTCGGGTCCCCAAACCCTTTTTAGGATAATAACTTGCATATTAGCCTTTAAAATTCGCACTTTTGATTTCTCACAGTCAAGTCCCATAGACTTTAGCGGTGTTCGTGTGTTCTAACAAATTTTTTGCCTGTTCACATGTTCTGGATGCGAACCGAACAGGGGGGTGTTCAGCCCATCCCTAGTCAGCAGAGGTAATCATGAAGTGCTCTAAAATTTCCTGGTAGAGGACTGCGCTGACTTTGAACTTGATAAAACACAGTAAACCAACACCAGCAGATGACATGGCTCTCCAAATCATCCCTTAATGTGGAAACTTCACACTGGACCTCGTGCAACTTTAATTCTGTGGTACAAAAAGTCATAAATGCAGCGCTAAATAAAATAAGATAGTCCATATAGATCAATGAAGGGCAGAGGTGAGCTGAAACCTCCACCAAAACTTCAGTATGCAGGAGAAAAGCACACCACACCCAGGTGTTTGTCAATCTGCTTACCAGAAAGAAGTAAAAAACAAGCGATGTAAGCGTGTAGAACAAAGGCTCAATCAGTACATCCAGTTGGCATACTCCATCAGAAATAGATACAGTTGTCACGTATCACCAGGTCAACCGCATGATACCCAATAAAAGAAAGTGACAATAGTGAAGCCCGTAAGGATAAAACACGAGAAAATGGACAAAGATAATCCGCGGTTCAGAAGCGTGTTTGCATCGGCCAGCCTTACATGTTTCATCCTATGTGGATATCATCAGAGGCATGGCCAATGATGCAAGCACGCCCACATATATACAAAACATCCTATATCACGCTGCCCCCTAATAGGACAGCTGGATACATGCAGCAGCTGTCAGCAATGGCAAGTCAGGCCCCCGCCTGCGCACTAAAGATCCTCGGAGCAAGAGATAGAGGAAATTTTTTTTTTCCCGTCTGTGCGCACATGCGCAGTACAGTCATGCGTTCCACCGCTATAGTGGAATAAACCAACTAGGCGGACGCTATGACGTAGTGCCGCATATGACACTAAAAGTTCCGGAAGCCGGAAGAGCAACTCGGCCGTGAGTGCGCGCATGCGCAGCAAGGTCATATATCCCAAAAGGGAACAGTTCAATGGGCGGAGTGACGTACATGCCGCCGTCACTCCTAACCATGTAAACAATACGGCCGCGCCTGCGCATTGCGGTCGTATCACACAGAGAGTCTTGCGGCCGCACATAAAAGGTGCATTACTAATTCCACCCATTAAGGATAAAAGGGCAAAGGAACATCAGCATAAGATGAAAACAACTGATCATTGAATAAACTGTAAAACATATTATTACACCTTATTGGGTAGAGGTTTAAAAATACAGCATATTAGATATAGAAACACAGATCGAATATACATTCCATTGGCAATAAAAATATTTCTGGAGATCAATATTCTGCATTAGAGAGAACAAGGATAAAGGAGGCTCCCAAGTATAATGCAGCAATCAATCAATATTGAGCTCCAGAGATGTGATGATACATCATAAAACTCAAAACAGCTAAAAAATAAATAATAAATAAAATATAAAATAAAAATGATAAATAAATATCAAAACAGCCCACAAGAATAAAATACCGTATTTATCGGCGTATAACACGCAGTTTTTTCCCCTTAAAATCAGGGGAAAATCGCGGGTGCGTGTTATACGCCGATCCCCTGCGATCCTGAGCTTCAAAATCGCAGACCGCGATTTGAAAATGGCGCCGCCGGCGCCGAAATACACAGAGCCATTCCTCGGCTCTTCTCTGCCACTTTCGGCTTCACTCGAGCGCCGCCCGAACCTAGCCGAGTGTACTCGGCTAGGTTCGGATAGCTCCGCTCACAGTCACGCCCATCCTGGGCGGGACTACGAGTGGAGCCGAAAGTGAACGAGAGCCGCTGAGAAGAGCCGAGGATCGGCTCTGTGTATTTCGGCGCCGGCGGCGCCATTTTCAAATCGCGGTCGGCAATTTTGAAGCTCAGGATCGCAGGGGATCACAGGATTTTCAAACTGCGAGCTGCAAGGCTGCACTGGGGCAAGGCTGCACTGGGGCACGGCTGCAATGTACACTGGGGAAGGCTGCACTGACAAGGCTGCACTGACATGGCTGCACTGACATGGCTGCACTGGGGCAAGGCTGCACTGGGGCAAGGCTGCACTGGGGCAAGGCTGCAATGGACACCGGGGAAGCCTGCACTGACAAGGCTGCACTGACATGGCTGCACTGACATGGCTGCACTGGGGCAAGGCTGAACTGAGAAGGCTGCAATGATGGGCATTTAAATATAAGTTTTTTCCCTTAAACTTCCCTCCTAAAAGTTTTTTATTCCTTAAAATTCCCCTCTAAACTTGGGGTGCGTGTTATACGCCAGTGCCTGTTATACGCCGATAAATATGGTACATACATATAAAATGTAACTATTATTAATAAAACAATTTATATCCCAGTCGACATTCAAGCCGAAAGGGGTTTAACTCTTTATCTCATATATCCATCGGGTTTCGAGTTTAGAGATTTCCCGTTTGGATGAACTGCCCCGCCAATGTGGATTAAACCTGTCGATGGCCACAAATGTAGTCCCCTTAGGGTTTTGATCATGACACTCCAAATAATGTTGGGAAAATCTGTTTACGGCGGAATTGTACTCTTAAGGAAGATTTTTTCATACAGGCTGCTAATTTAAAAGGGAGATTCATTGAAAAAGGTTATTTACCTAATGATTTTAATCTAGTGATTAATGAAGTGGGAAATATGGATCGTGCTTCCATTTTACAGATTAAGAAAAAACCTTCATTAAATGAGACTGGACATAATTTTTCTATGATTACCACTTATTCCCAGCAGCATTGTTTGATGAATCAACAAACCATGCTGGCTGCTTATTTTACTCATTAATATTTTAGTTAGCGCTGATATTTGGTTACCGTTTTATTAACTTTAATTCTGTGCCTCACTACTCTTCCTCCAGACTCTGGGACCTCGATTTCGAAATTAAATTCAAATTTTACACAGTTCGTGATGATTTGGGGAGCAATGCCATCTGCTGGTGTTGGTCCACTGTGTTTTATCAAGTCCAAAGTCTATTCTGCCCTTTACCAGGAAATTTTAGTGCACTTCATGCTTCCCTCTGCTGACCACCTGTCCACACTTCCAAAAGTACCAATACCTGGTTTAATGATCATGGCATCACTATACAGGTGGTCCTCGGGTTACAATCAAGATAGAGTCTGTAGGTTTGTTCTTAAGTTGAATCTGTTTGTAAGTCGGAACAGGTCAATGTTTTAAGTGTATCTTCAGCCAAAAAAACAATTTTTAAGCTTTTTGGATAGCATAGGGAAGGGTTAACACCGCTGTAACATTTGTTTTGCTGTCTGTGCCCCTGTTCAGAAGACTGGATTTTGAAAATTTTGGGTTGTTGTGGAAACAAGGATTGGTGATAAAGCTTCAGTGGAGACCCCTTTTTCCCATGATAACTCTTACAGGAGTGAATTTCCTATCCTAGGGGTAGATTTCCTCTCACTTCCTGTTGTCTCGCTCCGTTTGTAAGTAGGAGTCATTTATAAGTCAGATATTTGTAACCTGGGGACCGCCTGTACTTGATTGGCCAGCAAACTCTCCGGACCTAAACCCCATTGAGAATCTGTGGGGTATTGTCAAGAGGAAGATAAGAGACACCAGACAGAGCTTTCATAACACCTCAGCAGTGCCACAGGCTGATCGCCTTCATGCCACGCCGCATTGATGCAGTAATTCATGCAAAAGGAGACATTGCTGTATTAAAAATCCTTTTTTTTTTTTTGGTCTTCTCTAATCACATTTTCTTAGATACTGAAGTTTTCACTTGCTGTAAGCCATAATTATCAAAATTAAAAGAAAGAAATGCTTGAAATATATCACTCTGTGTGTAACGCATCTACTGTATATAAAATATATGAGTTTCACTTTTTAAATTGAATTACTGAAATAAATGAACTTTTTGATGATATTCAAATTTTATGAGATGCACCTGTATATACATAGGCACAAAGTGAAAAAATAAATGCAGCGCTAAACAAAAATTCATAAGAGTTAGCTAGCACAGTATATACTAGTAACATATATGTAACAACCAATCATTCAACGTGATAAAAAATGACAACCACATTGAAAAAAGTGGGGAGGGGGGGGTAAGCCTCATTGACTAAAAGTAGTGTCCATAACAAAATGAAAGTTCATCCAACTAAGCAACATAATATTCCTGGTGCTGAAGAGGAAGAGCGTATGTGATTAGTACACTTAAATCGCATGGGTGGTCTTCATATGCTGAAAATCCACAGGAAAAATAGAAGGAGTAAAATACACTTACCGGAAAAGGTGGACACATTCACCGTATGGCTAAGTGTCATTCAGGCTTGTGGATCCACCGATCCAGACAGATGCTTGTGGAGAGACGTTAGTGGTAGATTCCAATGATTCCTCTGGACAGCCGTGGGAAACGGTTAATGTTCAGATCCGCAGAGGGTGGATGGATTCACCTTCACAGCAAATGGATGGCTGGAGAATGTAGCTTTCACTAAGCCAGTGTGGGGGCATGAAGGGAAGGGAAAAGACTCCACATAGTGCATGGATCAGTAAAATCAGATTTATTGCAAACCACCAGAAAAATGAACAGGTTCTAAAGCAGACAGCAAATGCGTTGAATAAAAAAGTGATCACGGGTGGAATAAAAAATTTGCGTGGTACCGGGGCCATCTGCTCCCCAAATTACAACCCCTCCCCCACCCCCTCAAATGTTTCAAAATGACAGGTGTGTTCTTCTCCCAAATTACAACCCCTCCCCCACCCCCTCAAATGTTTCAAAATGTCAGGTGTGTTCTTCTCCCAAACTACAACCCCTCCCCCCACATACAAATTGATCAATGGTCCATCAGAGGGGTGAGTAATCTTATAAGTGGGCCTTAGGTTTGTGTTTTTTTGGAAATAACACATATTAAAAATGTTAGACTGCTGTTGTTCAAGAATGTTTTTGGGTAATCTGCTAGCAAAGTTATGTTTAAAAGTACTTATATTTTTTCTTTTCTTGTTTGACCCCACAGTTTCCTTCAAACACACAGGAATGGCAGACTGTGGCCTCCCAGTTCACTGACCGTTGGGACTTTCCCAACTGTGTCGGGGCGATTGATGGGAAGCATGTCCGCATTGTACCACCACCCCATTCAGGGTCTTCCTACTATAACTATAAGGGGTTTCATAGTTTAGTATTGATGGCGGTGGTCTCAGGACAATTGGATTTTATGTTCGTGGACGTGGGGAAGAACGGCCGGATGTCGGACGGAGGAGTCTTTGCACAGACCGAGTTGTGCCAGCGTCTCCAGACTGGTGGCCTGGGGTTGCTACCTGATGACCAGAATGTTGATGGACTCCCCTCAGTTTTCATCGCTGATAAAGCATTTGCTCTTGGCGAGCACTTGATGAGGCCGTTCCCCCAAAGGTTCCTCACCCCTGAGAGGAGGGTATTTAATTACCGTCTGGCCAGAGCAAGAAGAGTTGTGGAGAATGCCTTCGGGATTCTGGCCAGCCGGTTCCATTTGTTCCTCTCGGCCATAAATCTGGCGGAATACAAGATAAATCATGTCATAATGGCTTGCTGCATTCTTCATAATTTTTTGAGACAACATTCAGCTACATATCTTACCTCAGTTGGGCCTGAGGCCGGACTTAGTGGTGAAGATCCACTCACAGGCCTGGATACTGGCCGTACTGGCTTGGCCTCCCAAACCGCCCTTCAAGTGCGTGACAGATATGTCAATTATTTTAATGGTCGGGGGGCCATAGCAATGCAACAACTTTAATTTGTCAAAAAATAAACACAAATTATTGAGGCAAAAATCTCTTGTTTTTATTCTTGTTTGCATTTAGTTTTGTCTGTCTCCTAGTGCACTTGTAGTGGCAAGTGCATTTCCCTTTAGTTAATAAGGCCCCTTGTCACTGTAAACACACAAACAATTTATAAACTGTTATTGCTAAATAATAAGCCACACACATTGTAGTAGTAAAAACATTTTACTGTGCACACATTGAAAGGTGCATTTTGTTTTAACGTGTTTAGGTTTTTTATTTTTTTTTTAGGAACAATATTTTATTTAAATTTTTTTGTTTTTGTTTTTGGTTGAGGCATATTTGTCAAAAATAAATTTTTGTTACAAATTATGCTTGACAACACGGTTTATAAAAACATAATAAAAAAAATAACAGGAACTTACAAAGTTCAACATGTCAAAAACGGTGCTGGTGAAGTCACCTATGTAAAAACAAAATTTAGCAGATGCACACAAATTGGGAGTAAAAAAGGTTCAAGTCAACATGTGCTATCTCCCATCATGGGGGAGCAATGGACGTGTTTTGTGTGTGCAATCTCTTTGTTCCTCTCACAAACTAACATTATTATGAGGAAGGGGTTGCAAACACAAAACAAGTACATTGATATCCCCTGATGGAAGATAGCACATGATGACACACCGTGTGCATCTTCTAAATTTGGAGATTAATATTTCACAACTTCCAAAATTACAAAAATGAAAAAGTTGACAATGAAATGAAGAACATGATTGATGTTTTTAGCCAAAAAGTTATTAGATTCTGCCCAAAACATCAATCATGTTCTTCATTTCCTGTTGCCTGCTGTCCAGCCGATTTCTCATGCTGTCAATTTTTTCCCGCATTCGATCTATTTGCCCATTCCACACCATTATCTGCCCAATCAGTCTTTGTGCACTGTCTGTGCTAAATGGCTCCGCCGCTTGCCCTTCAACAACCAGAACATCATCTAAAATGTGTGGATAACAAATTGTATAAAAATATGCACGCCAAAATAGATTAACTTAAGCTGGGGTGTCAGTCACTCACTTGGTGGGGTGCAAATATCGCACACTTCCTCCACCTCTCCTTCCTCAAGGTCTTCGGGTGGGCGTGTTCTTGGGCTGGGGCTTGGGGTAATTCCTGCTTCAGGCTGGTGACTTTGGGGGGTCCTGGGATCCTCAGACTGTTGTCTGAGTCTTTTCTCCCCTCAGACTGTTGTCTGAGAATTAAACAAAAGGTATACTTAAAACACAGTGATATTTCAGTCCTGAAAAAAGAATATGAAACGTTGCTTAGAAGTTGGGGACAATTGTCATTTTGTTCCCCCAAAATTTTTTAAGACAGGATTAAAATTCACTCTGACCAAAAATGCAAAACAATACACATTTTAATGCAAGTTTCACAGATGCAGACACCTCAAGTATCCCCTGGAGCCCCTATGTGTATTACCCTCAAAAATTTTCTCTGGTGTCACATAGTAAACTAGTGCTCGTGAGTCCAGATGTGGAAACAGCTGCTGTGTCCTGCACTTACATTACACTGAATCATTTTTTAAGAAGCATTCTAGTTTCAAACACATCTACACAACATCCCCACATTTTTGGAATACGACAAATTATCAAGACCTAAATGTATGTAGAACCCTGTACCATCCTATTTCTAGCAAAACAAACGTCATTTTCTTATTATCATATGTAGTTTCAAAAGAACGGTCTTACGAACGATGCTGTCTAAACGAAAATATGGATCAGCATGCAAGTTAAGTATCTCAATAGGAACACACAACAAGTACTTACTTTTTTTAATCAGCTTCTTGATTCGCCAATATTGTTCAGGCTCCCTAGTTTTGAGGTCAGACCACCGCTTCCTCAATTGTTCTTTAGCCTGTTTTATGCCAAATTTTTGTTCAATAGCAGTGACAACTGAGGACATTATTTTGTCCTTCCGCATATTGGGTCGGGTGTACCGTCCTTTTTTGGCATCATAGTCCTCCCTTCTCAATATGGACGCCATCTCCACCATCTCTTCAAAGGCCATGTTGGTGGCCTTATATCTCCTCCTGGATCTGGATGGTTGTGGCTCTGGGCTTTCCTCCACGCTAGTTCCAGATAATCTCTCTGCCATCTTTCTCGAGATACTCCCACTGCGCAACAAAGAGTGAAGGGGCGGGGACAAATCGTACTAAAGAACGTCAGGGGCGGGCGACGCAGGCTTAGCATGACACATGTGCAGTGTATATAAAGCTATTATGCTGGCCTACGTATGTCTGAGCGGAAGTAGCGAGCGTCAGAAAGGAAGGTAAGATTTAAACGTGGGTGTGTGTTTGGTGAATGTGTTTGTTGTGTGTGTGTGTGTGTGTGTGTGTGTATACCCTAGATTCTGCAAAAAATAATACTGGGAGTTTGGACTGACATTACAGTTTTTATATTGTGTCTTGTCTTTCAGCAAAAATGAATCCCTTTAAAGAGGAAGAATTTTTGTCTCGTTTTATTGAGCTTTATCAACAGAACAGAAACCTGTGGGAGGTCAAGCACCCCTTGTATTTTACTAGACATGTAAGGAAGGCAACACTGGGGACACTTTTGGAATTTGTCAAGACTCGAGTCCCCTTAAGTTTGTTGAAAATAAAATTGGTATCTTGCGCAATATGTACAGGCGGGAACACAAGAAGATACAGGATTCCCTCAGATCAGGAGCAGCAGCAGACCAGGTTTATGTCTCCAAGCTGTGGTACTACCAAAAACTGTGATTTCTGGATGAGCAGACAGAAGCAAGGCAATCACTTTAGACCCTTCCCTTCACCTCCACCCTTCCCTCCACCCCAGTTGAGACGTCCCAGGAAGAACTGGGCCCTTTCATCCTTGATGAAGTGGATGCGCCCAGCTTCAGCCAGGTATACTTTTTTTGGGAATTTGGGATTGTGCAAATATTAATGATGTAAATTTAAAAACGTTGTAAGTGCTTCACAAAAAATGATTTCATCACAATTATTAATATGTATACATATCACTAGACAGTAGTGGCCAAAAATGTACTTCAAATATTGGTGATCAGCTAGAATAATGGTGTGGTCAAAAAGATCACCTTTTATATTTGTTTAGAATTATATTTGAAAGTCATGAGCTGAAAATTGTGTGTGATTGAGGAAGCAAAAATTACAACTATGTCCCTTTTTTTTACACAGGATGAGCTCAGCCAGGAGGAGGCCGTGCCCAGTGGTATAGAGGAGGAGGCCTTGCCCAGTGGGAGAGAGGAGGAGGCCGTGCCCAGTGGCAGGCAGGAGGTGGCTGGGCCTAGTCGAAGCCTCACGGAATGTCAGGTGCCTCCCCTCCGCATTACCACCAAAAGGCCCAGGAAGATCACCCGAACAGAGGAGGAATCACTAGCCCTCATTCGGGAAGCCAGCCAAATCCTGAGCACACCACCCAATGCTGAAGAGGCCTATGGAACGTATATGGCCACCAGGTTGCTTGAACTTGAAAAGGGGCAACGCATCCTCTGTGAGGGGCTTATTTTTCAGGCCTTTCAGAAGGGGTTGAGAGGGGAGCTTACTCCAACAAGCTATATTACAGATGAAGCCACTCCTCCTGCTACTCCTCCTCCTCCTCCTCCACCAAGTACACCACCAGAGGCACAGCCTCCAAGGAAGGCTGCAGAGAAGCGTGGAGGGAAGGCTTCAGGGCAGCGTGCAGGGAAGGCTCCACGGAAGAGTCGAAGGTGATTGCCTGGCTTCTGTCTGGTCTAACAGAAGATGCAGATTGTGCTCCCTAGTCGCAAGATACCAATTTCATTTTCCAAGAACTTGAGGTGTGTCCTGAGGGACAAAAGGCTTCACACATTCCAAAAGTGTCTCCAGTGTTGCCTTCCTCATTTATGTTTTTCCAAAAATAAATGGATATTTTCTTTACCTTACATTATTGACTATGTGTTTTGATTCAAAAAGGACATTTTGTTTGTGAGTAGGCAGGTACATGTCAAAAAGACTATGTGGGTTATTTACAAAATGATAAATCATTTTGCAATTCAAGTGCAAAGTACAAGTGCAAATTGCACTTTATAAATTGCACTGCAAGTGCACTTGTTGGAAGTGCAGTCGCTGTAAATCTGAGAGGAAGATCTGAAACGAGGGGAAGCTCTGCTGATTTTATCATCCAATCATGTGCAAGAGAAATGTTTTTTTTTGTGTTTCCTTGCATGTGCCCCTCGGATCCACAGCGAATGCACTTCCAAATGCTCTTTCAGTGCAATTTCAACTACACTTTGCACTTGTAGTGCAAAATGAATTAGCCTTTTGAAAATAAACCCCCTATGTCTAATTAACAAGGGACACCAACCTCATAAGGTTTATTAAAACAATACAAAATATTAAGCTTATTGTGGTAACTTGAAACTCCAAAAAAAAAATTAAAAAAATTAACTGTTTTGAGAATTTAGCACACATTGTAAATTAGATATTGATTAAATATAAAAATACTAAAGATGAGTCCAAAAATTTTTTTAGACATTCTTTCTGGAGATCTAGCTTTTAAAAACTATAATATTAGTCATGGCATGAGGATAAATCATGAAGAAAGTAGTTTGTGAGAATATAAGCAGCAAAACAACTTCATTCCTCTCGCATTAGAAAGAAAAAAGAATGCGCTGTATTAAAAGATCACAGGAGAGGAATGTGCTAGCTTCAATATGAAGGCTAGTTTTACCAGACCGAGCGCTTCCGTCTTGTACTCGCTTCAGAGCATGCGTCAGTTTTGGTCCGTCGGACTAGCACACAGACGACAGGTTTGTACGCTAGAAAGCAGAGTCCATCGGACAGATTTGAAACATGTTTCATTTCTAGGTCTGTCAAACTTTTGAGCAAAGTCCGCTGGAGCCCACACACGATCGAATTGTCTGACGGACTCCGGTTCGCTGGACCAAGTATGCCGTAAAGTCCGCTCGTGTGTTCGCGGCATAATTCTCACAGGGATTGATGTACTAAAGGTAAATAGACTGTGCACTTTGCAAGTGCAGTTGCTCCATAGCTTAGTAAATGAGGAGAAGGTCTGCTGACTTCCATCATCCAATCATGTACTATAGGCGGGGGGCTTATCGGAATCTGAAAGCCCCCTTTAACAAGGGGGCCCCCAGATCCCGCCCCCCCTATGTGAATGAGTATGGGTACATTCAGGGGCAGGCTGGCAATCTCCCCCCAGGCCATTCCAACTTATTTGCAAAACGATGCACAGTCTGTAGATCCGGCCACCGCTGCTGCCCACAGCCACTGAGGTGCCTGAACAGTGGCGGAGTGATCTGCAGCCTTGTGTGCTGAGCCGGGGTCTGGAAGCTGGGACGTATCTGACAAGGGGAAATCCCTCCCACTGCCCCACCATGCAGCACGACATGCCGCCCAGACTCCAGAGAGGGGAGGCCAGGAGCCGTGGACACCAGTGTAAGGAGAGAGTGGGGAGGAGTGTATGCCAGCCAAGGAGTGAGTGTCGGGGTGGACGGGTGTGCAGTCTCCTCATGCTGTGTTTGGAGGACTGATGGCAGCCCGCTCTGCTGAGACTTGTAGTGTCCTCTGTGGGGTGCTGGGATATGGCAGCCTGCTATGCTGGGACTTGTAGTGCCCTAGACTGTGGGGGGACTGAGGAATCCTCAGTCCCCCACAGAGGGCACTAAAAGTCCCAGCAGAGTGGGCTCCCATTCTTCAGTCCCCTGTAGTCTAGTTAAGTAAGTCCCAGCATATCAGGCAGCTCTTACAGAACAGGAGAAGGGGGCGGGGGGATTTGTACTGGGAGGGGAGAGAAGGAGGCACAGGTTTGAGATGGGGAGGATTTTTGCTGAGAGGGGGAATTTATGCTGGGAGTGGGAGATGGGGGAGGATTTTTGCTAAGAGGGGGAATTTATGCTGGTAGGGGGAGATGGGGGAGAATTTTTGCTAAGAGAGGGGATTTATGCTGGGAGGGGGAGATGGAGGAGGATCTTTGCTAAGAGGGGGGATTTATACTGGGAGGGGGAGATGGGAGAGGATTTGTGATGAGAGGGGGTATTTATGCTGGGAGGGGAGAGGATTTGTGATGAGAGGGGGAATTTATGCTGGGAGGGAGAGATGGGGAGGATCTGTGCTAGGGGGGATTTGTGCTGGGAAAGGAGGCGGAAGCAGGGAATTGTGCTGAGAGGGGGATTTATGTTGGGAGGGAGAGATGGGGAGGATCTGTGCTAAGGGGGTGATTTGTGCTGGTAAAGGAGGCGGAAGCAGGGGATTGTGCTGAGAAGGGGGATTTGTAATGGAAGGGGTTATATGAGGGTGAGGATTTGTGCTGAAAGGGGGGATTTTTGTGGCTAGGTGGGGATTGAAGGGGGCAGGGTTCTGTGATGAGAGGGGGGATTGGGGGTAAGAGAATTTGTGAATGGAGGGGTTTTAGGGGGATTTATGTTGTAAGGGGGATGTGGGGAGTGAGGATTTGTGCTGCGAGGGAGGATTTGTGCCGGCATTAGGGCACTCTACAAATTGGGCGGAGCTGTGAAGAGAGAGAGAGCTAGGTGCCGACGTGGGGGCTGGATTGGAATCTGTTCCAGCCTGTACTGATGCA
Organism: Lithobates septentrionalis; assembly: GCA_037952835.1. NCBI lineage: Eukaryota > Metazoa > Chordata > Amphibia > Anura > Ranidae > Lithobates > Lithobates septentrionalis. Next base: position 61,882 of record JBBDGP010003488.1, on the reverse strand, counting down.
GTAGCGACTGTGGCGGCCAGGAACGGCGGACTCGTGAGTGCCTGGTAGCTCTGCTGAGTGTAGTGGCACACACACGTGTTTCTTTGGTAAGAGAGCCCCCCAGCTAGCTCAGGTGTATAGAGTGGGAGTACCTGGGTCTTGGCCCTGCTGAGTGGAGTGGCGCACATATTTCTTTGGTAAGAAAGACCCCCCTCCCCCCAGCCCAGGTGTACAGAGTGGCAGTGGGAGTAGCTGGTTCCTGGTCCTGATAATTGGAGTCACTCAGCAGGGCCAGGACCCAGGTACTCCCTATTTAACATTACCGCATTCTGAACTATGTAAGTCATCTCAGACCCTATTTAACCACACACCTTTAGGCCCCATCCAATATTTAGCGCAACTTAAACCACGCCCACTTCGCACACCGCAGCTTCTCACACTTTGGATCTCGCACACGGGCCCACTGATTTCATGATGGGTGGAAAACTCAGAGCACCCCAACGCAGCCAGGAAACTACAACTCCCAGATATTGGAGGCAGGCAGAGGCAGCAGGGGGCGCCAGTCGGGATCCACGTGACTGGCTTGGGCTGCAAATTTTCTTGATCCCAGGACAGGAGCATCACACCCCCAAGACCGGAGAAGGCCATGCAAGGACCTGCTGAGCTGGCACTGGCACGGGCAGCTGTCATTGCTGAGGTGAGAGACACTGACACCCTCAGCTTAACCCCACATCCCATCTACCCCCCCATACACCCTATTTACCCTGCCCCAGGCCAGTGCCCACCCAGTAACCTCAAAATAGCCCTCAACACTGTGGGTACTGCTGGGGGAAGAACCTACAGGTCATGGTCAGCTCCAGCAGGATCCATAGGCCAGCGGCCAGCAGGACCCACAGGCCAGTGGCCAGTAGAACCTACAGGCCAGTGACTAGTAGGACCCACAGGCCATGGTCAGCAGGAGACACAGGTCCGCGGCCAGCTCAGTGTGTGGGTCCTGCTGGGAGCTTGCCACAGACCTGCGGGTCCTACTGGCCACTGACCTGTGGGTCCTGCTGGCCGCTGGCCTGTGGGTCCTGCTGGGAGCTGACCATGGACTGTTGGGCCTGCTGACCATAGCCTGTGGGGCGTTCTGGCCACTAGCCTAGGGTGACTAGACATCCCTGGTTTCCAGGGACAGTCTCCGGACTGAGAACACTGTCCCTGGATTAAGTCTGTCCCCAGTTCTGTCCCTGCTTTGCATCCGGGGCGGGTGCACTGCGAGCTGGGGCATTGGGAGGGCACCCAGGGCCGGTGCTACCATGGGTCCCGCTGGGCCCTATGGGCTGCCTAGGAGGGGGAGGGGGGGCAAGCGTCGCTAGATTACACAGAGCAGGGATCTCCCGCTTACTTGGCAGCCACTGTCATACAAAGTCCCGCCTCCTGGACTGGCTCCTATGCTAGACAGCATACTAATGACATCTATCATAGGAGTTGGTCCAGGAGGCGGGACTTTGTATGACAGCGGTCGCGCTGTGTAAGTGGGAGATCTCCGCTCTGTGTAATCCAGCGGCTCTCCTCTCTCTAATCCCCATGCACTGAACAGACTGCATTGATGGGCACTCATGAGGCTGCGCTGATGGGCATTGGTGAGGCTGCGCTGATGGGCACTGGTGAGGCTGTGCTGATTCGGTAGTTCAATGGGCCACTTGACTGGACTTGCCCCCCAGGCCTAAGGCTGCCAGTCCTCCCCTGGGTACACTGTAGCCCTACCCTTTTACTCCAAAAAAGGCATTCTAGTGTAAATGAAAACGAGACAGTTTTGACAAGTCCTTTATTAAAAGTCTTTCTCCGATCTTCTTCCTCCAATCTTCTTGTTCTTCCGATCTTCTCCACTGCTGCTTTTTTCTCTGCTGCTACTGTCTTCTCCACCGCCGACCTGATCCTGTCTTCCATGGTTGTGCCAGCTCTTCTCTCTTCCGGTTCTTATATAGCCATGGGGTGTTGCCATCCTGTGAAATCTCCATGAGACCTTACCCCTTGTGATGTCATGTGGAGGAGGAGGACCAGGTGGGCGGCAGAGAAGACAGCAGTGGCGGATAAGACCGGAGGAAGAACACCGGAGGGAGGAGATTGAAGAAAAAGATGTAGAAACAAGACCGGAGGAAGATTTGCCAACAGACCCCCACCCAGGGTTGTCGGGAAGAGGCCCTTGTCCCATCAACATGGGGACAAGGTGCTTTGGGGTTGGTTGGGAAGAGCACCCCCTGCCCAAAGCACCCACCCACCCATGTTGAGGGTGTGTGACCTGGTATGGTCCAGGAGGGGGGGTGTGCACTCGCTCATCCTCCCCTTTCCTGTCCTGCCGGGTTGCATGCGGATAAGGGTCTGGAATGGATTTTGGGGGGTCCATGTGCCGTTTTATTTTTTTGGCATTGGTGTTCCCCTCAAAATCCATACCAGACCGAGGGGGGGGGGGGCACGCTGTTTTTTTTTATTCATTTTGGCATGGGGTTCCCTTTCAAGATCCATACCAGACGCAAAAGGCCAGGTATGGATCTTGGTGGGGACCCAATTTTGGCATGGGGTTCCCCTTCAAGATCCTCAGAGCACAAATCGCACCACAAGTCGGATCATCATGATCTGACTTCGATGCAACTTCTATTCAAATCAATGGGTTGAAAGTCAGATCAGTTAACACTGCTCTCATTGGGAACTATTGATTCTGAGTAGAGGAAGAGAAACACTGAAAGGCGCATTAACGCTAATGCAAAAAGCTATAAAAAGCAAGTTTTTACAGCCGCTTTTTCCTGGCCTTGGTAGTCTCTTTGCAGCTCGTTTTTTCCAAGTGAGTCCATAACAAGTACATGCCGGCAACTCGACAGCTTCTCCATAGAAAACTTTATTGTAGCATCATAGCAGTAACCTCATCTAAAATGCTGACACGTTTCAGCCTAAGCCTTCATTGTAGCATAAATATATAACATTAAAAACAGGTATATATAAGGATACGATTAATGTGTGTGAGTGCGCTACTCTTATACCATACACCACTCATATTTGTACATTACTTTCCTATTACTGTGCAATAAAGAATTAAAAATTGAAAAGATTAGAAAAAAATCTCCCACCACTTTAAGACCAGCCTCGTTTTGGATTTTAGGTGTTTACAAGTTTAAAACAGGTTTTTTTGCTAGAAAATTACTTAGAACCCCCAAACATTATATATTGTTTTTTTTCTAACACCCTAGAGAATAAAATAGCGGTCATTGCAATACTTTTTTTTGCACCGTATTTGCGCAGCGGTCTTCTAAGCGCACTTTTTTTGGAAAAAATTCACTTTTTTGATTAAAATAATAAGACAACAGTAAAGTTAGCCCAATTTTTTTTTATATTGTGAAATATAATGTTACGCCAAGTAAATTGATACCCATCATGTCACGCTTCAAAATTGCGCCCGCTCGTGGAATGGCGTCAAACTTTTACCCTTAAAAATCTCCATAGGCGACGTTTAAAAAATTCTACAGATTGCATGTTTTGCGTTACAGAGGAGGTCTAGTGCTAGAATTATTTCTCTCACTCTACCGGTCGCGGCGATACCTCACATGTGTGGTTTGACCACCGTTTTCATATGCGGGCGCTACTCACGTATGTGTTCGCTTCTGCGCGCGAGCTCGTCGGGATGGGGCGCTTTAAAAAATTTTTTTTTTTTTTTATTATTTATTTTACTTTATTTTATTTATTTTTTCACTGTTTTTTAAAAAAAAAATTGGATCACTTTTATTCCTATTACAAGGAATGTAAACATCCCTTGTAATAGAAAAAAGCATGACAGGTTCTCTTAAATATAAGATCTGGGGTCAAAAAGTCCTCAGATCTCATATTTAGACTAAAATGCAAAAAAAATAAATAAAGTCATTTAAAAAAAATGACACAAAAAAAATTGTGCCTTTAAGAGAAGTGGGCGGAGCTGACGTAATAAAGTGGGTGGAGCTGACGTAATGACGTCGCTCCGGCCGTCCTATGGTATGGAGACGGGTGGGGGCCATCTTAGCCTCACTCGTCTCCATACTGAGGAAGGGAAAGGACCCGATCGCCTCCGCCGCTACCGACGGCTCCGGTAAGCGGCGGAGGGTGCGGGAGAGCGGCGGGAGGGGGGGTGGCACCACTCTCGCCGCCGATAACGGTGATCTCGCGGTGAACCCGCCGCAGAGACCACCATTATCGTGTACAGAATCGCCGGCCCTAAAGATGGATACCTCGGTTGTGGCAGCAGCTGCTGCCATTACCGAGATATCCATCTTTAAAAAAAGGACGTATATATACAGTGGGCGGTCCGGAAGTGGTTAAAGTGTTAAATTCCACTTAACAATACACTAAGCATAAATCACCAATCTATATATCAAAATTACTGACATGCAAAATATATATCACAAAGTCCTTGTGCAAAAAGTGCAAATTCCTCTCTTAATGTACTGCTGTATCTTCTATTTTCATTTTTGACTTGGTGACCCACCACCACCTTCTAGATCGGCCACTCACCAGATATTTCTTATGTGATACGCCTTTGGTTCATTAATGGGATAACCACTCCACCTTGTTACCGTTCCTCACCGGCTATGCTTGAGCTTTGATATTCCAGATATTTCTTATGTGATACGCCTTTGGTTCATTAATGGGATAACCACTCCACCTTGTTACCGTTCCTCACCGGCTATGCTTGAGCTTTGATATTCCTCATGTAAAGTATATGGACAACGATCATTGCGCAATGCGTTTAAAACTATTTATTGTTATAAAATACAAAGGTGTACACTCACATTTAAAAGGGCCCTCGAGCCGGCACTAAGCTATTCCAGCAGTTAGGGACGGGTGTCATTCAATAGCGTGGTCAGCCTGTGTGCGATGTGAGTGTCCCCGCATCCGGCTTGCGCTTCACCCCTCGTTCCTGTTCGTATCTCCACCAGCTACGGACGTACCCGCTCACGTGGTGCAAAATATCCCAGCAGCCTCTACGCGTTTCACATCATTGTATGCGTCATCAGGAAGCTTCCTGATGCCCCTCTTATTTCAGGAGGGTTGTATCCGTATATATACCTGTTTTTTTTGTTTTTTTTAAAGGTTTTTAATTGCCAAATGCACATACAGAGAATAGAACATTGCATGTAGGGTATATTCCTAGTTCCTACGCTGCTCGTAGGAGAAAGGATTTGTGTATACATTGTATAATGTGAGTACATCTACTTATGTTTCTGAATAAAGTGCCACCCTGTTAAAACGTACTTCACTATCTAGTACCTTTGTCCTTCATACCCGTTTTTTACATACACTTTGAGATGTGGAGGCAGAGTTAGGACCCGCGCTGGTCCAGGACCCCAGCTAGGAGTATAGCTATCTGAACCCAGCTGCCATAAGGATCACTCAACGCCGCCAAGCGTGGAGACAGAGACAGGATTGATGCTGGCTTAGGACCCTGCGGTTTAGCTACTATTTTGCGGTTGACCTAGCACCGCTAGGTAAGGGGCCACTAGTGTGTTATGCACGAAGAGGACACAGAGTGAATTGCACCCCAGACACCCCACTTCTGTTTATTTGAGCACTGAGACCTTTTTGTGCACCTTAAAGGACATTAGCACATTGCACTTTAAGTTTCTGCACTTATTTGCATGTTATTTATTGTTCTAGTTTCAGATCAAGCACAGTATTTCAGGATTACCACTGTTGGGACATTATATTACTTATTATATTACTTATCATCTTATTATCTATTTTCTGATTGATTTGACTGATTAGAGATGTTTAGGTCACCATAGCACTTGCACTTTATATGTTAACTTTTTCGCACAAATATTAAGGATGCATTTTTTATCTTTATTTATATGAATTGAATGTGTTTTGCAAATACTCACTTTTTATTGTTTATATGAAGTTGCCTTTGCACATTGCTTTTTATTGGCACAAGATCCCAACATCCTTTATGATTTTACAAGATTTTAGGTGTATATACAAATCTATGCGATTTTATTCACTATGAGGTATCAGCATACAGTTCAATTGATTGCATACAGAGATTAACAGCAGCCCGCTGTTCTGGTTAGCGCAGCACCTCCCTCCCCTTCTATTTCTGTTTATTTTGGGTTTGTGCTTGGCCCTTTTTCTGGTGCGTGCAGCTGTCCAGTCGCATAAGTTCTCTTCATTTTTCCCTCTTTCTTTTTCCAATTGGGTAGCGCAGGAATACTTTTACTATATTCCTAGTTGCAACCATCAAAGCACAATTATCATTCAAGATTAGTTCAGATTAAGCATCCAATGATAAGAGATATATCAGTACAGATAGCATTTTTTTAAAACTATAAAATACCAGTTGCCTTCTATAATTGTAATGTAAATTATCATCAACCTAAGACATGGTAAAAAAATTACAAATATATAAAAAAATTAGAGAACAAAACCATAGAGGCGGATACCTCCTAAACCAATTGTGCTGTGTGCCGTCATCTCCCCAGCTCCCTGGAACATGCTCTCCCAATGTCATCTTACATAATATATTACTCAGCTGTGGTAAATAGAAATTCCATTTTAGATATCACATGGTGTAGTTTCCTTTGAGTTTATCCATCTTCCCCATACTTTATTGAATTTTTTCTTACTACCTCTTGCTTCATAGGTCATTTTATACAGTGTAATATTTGCATTAACCAATCCTTTCCAAGCCGATAAGGTAAGATGATCCCTTTTTATCCAATTTAGAACAATTAGCTTCCTGACATAATAAAACAGTAGTCTCAAGAATATTCTCGTACCATTGCTCATTACTTCATCTTCTATTACCCCCAGGAGACCCTGTAGTGGGCTACATATGTTTGGGAGATCAAATGTTTCTGTGACAAACTGGGTTACTTGTGACCATAAGGGTCGTATCCTATTACACTTCCATACCATGTGCATAAAAGTACCATCTGCCACCAAGCACTTATGACAAATAGGGTCAACTGATCTGCCCATCCTATATAGTCTGTGTGGGGTATAATACATTTGGTGTAGGTATCTTAGTTGTATCAGTTTGTCCCTCGCAGAGATGATCGTGGGCATATAGGAGGTCAAAACCTCCTTCCAATGAGCCTCAGTCAACTCTGGGATAATATCTTTCCATCTGTCTCTCATTTTCTCGTCTCTCGGCTGTTTTTTTTTTCCATGAGTACCGCGTAGTAAGTGGATATTCATTTTGTATGGTCAGGTTCTGCGAGCAGTGTTTCTATTTTTTTTGTTTTCTAAAAGTAGCATCCCCGTTCCAAATTGTGCATGCGCTGCATGCCTCAGCCTAGTATAGTGAAATGCCCACGAGTCGGGGACACCCAATTCCCTCTTCAGCTGCGCAAATGTTTTAAGTTCACCATTATCAAATAATTGGTGAATATATGTAAGGCCAAATTTGGCCCATCTATGTCTGTCCTCTAAACGAAAAAGGTCCTTCAAACAAGGGTTGAACCATAGTGGGACATTTGGCGACAGGTGTAAAGGTCCGTCTTGTATTTGTTTTAGTCCCCGTTCACACCTATGCGAATTAGATGCGGCTTACATCGCATCCAATTCGCAGGACATTTTAAAATACATTCATATGAATGCATCTGGTTCACATATGTGCGTTGCATTCGCACTGCGCATTGCACAAAAAACGTGTGCGTTTTCTGGGCATTGCGTTGCAAATTACAAGCCCATTTTCTTCTATGGCAACACATCTGATTCGCAGATGCATTGCGTTCTCCCTGCTCACTGATCCGCAGCTAAAACGCAGATGATCCTCTGAACAACTGATTTTTATCTTCCTAGTGAAACCTGAGCTTCAATTTGCACCGCACATGTGTGAACCCGGGCTCATACAGATCTCGAGTACCCGTTTAGCTGATTTAAGCACAATCATACCGTCCTCTGTAGGCACCATCCCTCTAAAGAAGAAGTTCAAAAGTGCTTCATAGGAGGTTGCCACAGCTGCCTCCACTGCAGTGGCAGCGTTGTTCAGCTGCGGAATCATACGCCAGTGGGCCTGAACCAGCTGTGACGCCAAGTAGTACAGGCGAGGATCGGGTATTGCCAGACCTCCCCTCCCTACTGGCAGCTGCAAGATGGTTAGCGACACACAAGCCGCCTTGTCTCCCCACAAAAAGGAGGTCAACAAGGAGTCAATGTATCGGAACGTCTTTTTAGGAATGTGTAATGGGGCATTAGAGAGTATATATAAACATTTCGGGAGGAAAATCATTTTAAACAGATTAGCTCTGCCCAACAATGTGAGCGGAAGGTCTTTCCATTTCTGTACTCTATCTCTGAGGGCTTTGATTACAGGCCATAGGTTCACTTCCGTGAATGATTCCACAGGCAGTTGGATATGTATTCCTAAGTATTTAAATTGGGTTGTTACTGTTAATGGGCATGGAGTGGGAAGTACTAAGTTTGGCTGCGGATCTAGAGGAAACAGCGTTGATTTAGACCAATTAATTCGGAAGCCAGAGAAGTTTCCAAATTCCTGGATTAACCACTTGCCGACCGCCTAACGCAGATATACTGCGGCAGAATGACACGGGCAGGCAGAATCACGTACCCGTACGTGATCTGCCTCCCGCGGGCGGGGGGTCCGATCGGACCCCCCCCAGTGCCAGCGGCGGTCGGCATTTCACTGGGAGCGTCGGGAGGCGAGGGGGAGACCATCCGATCGTGGCCCCCCCCTCGCGATCGCTCCCAGCCAATGGGAATCCTCCTCTGCCTGTGTGTAGTTTCACACAGGCAGAGGATGTGATGTCATCTCTCCTCGGCTTGGCAGTTTCCGTCCCAGCGCCGAGGAGAGAAGACATGTAAGTGCACACAACACAAACACACACAGTAGAACATGCCAGGCATACTTTACACCCCCGACCCCCCCCCCCCCCCCCGATCGCCCCCCGATCCCCCCCCAATCACCCCCCCTGTCACAAACTGACACCAAGCAGTATTTTTTTTTTTTTTTCTGATTACTGCATGGTGTCAGTTTGTGACAGTTACAGTGTTAGGGCAGTGAGTATTACCCCCCTTTAGGTCTAGGGTACCCCCCTAACCCCCCTAATAAAGTTTTAACCCCTTGATCACCCCCTGTCACCAGTGTCACTAAGCGATCATTTTTCTGATCGCTGTATTAGTGTCGCTGGTGACGCTAGTTAGGGAGGTAAATATTTAGGTTCGCCGTCAGCGTTTTATAGCGACAGGGACCCCCATATACTATCTAATAAATGTTTTAACCCCTTGCTTGCCCCCTAGTTAACCCTTTCACCACTGATCACCGTATAACTGTTACGGGTGACGCTGGTTAGTTCGTTTATTTTTTATAGTGTTAGGGCACCCGCCGTTTATTACCGAATAAAGGTTTAGCCCCCTGATCGCCCGGGGGTGATATGCGTCGCCCCAGGCAGCGTCAGATTAGCGCCAGTACCGCTAACACCCACGCACGCAGCATACGCCTCCCTTAGTGGTATAGTATCTGAACGGATCAATATCTGATCCGATCAGATCTATACTAGCGTCCCCAGCAGTTTAGGGTTCCCAAAAACGCAGTGTTAGCGGGATCAGCCCAGATACCCGCTAGCACCTGCGTTTTTCCCCTCCGCCCGGCCCAGCCCACCCAAGTGCAGTATCGATCGATCACTGTCACTTACAAAACACTAAACGCATAACTGCAGCGTTCGCAGAGTCAGGCCTGATCCCTGCGATCGCTAACAGTTTTCTTGGTAGCGTTTTGGTGAACTGGCAAGCACCAGCCCCAGGCAGCGTCAGGTTAGCGCCAGTACCGCTAACACCCACGCACGCACCGTACACCTCCCTTAGTGGTATAGTATCTGAACGGATCAATATCTGATCCGATCAGATCTATACTAGCGTCCCCAGCAGTTTAGGGTTCCCAAAAACGCAGTGTTAGCGGGATCAGCCCAGATACCTGCTAGCACCTGCATTTTGCCCCTCCGCCCGGCCCAGCCCACCCAAGTGCAGTATCGATTGATCACTGACACTTACAAAACACTAAACGCATAACTGCAGCGTTCGCAGAGTCAGGCCTGATCCCTGCGATCGCTAACAGTTTTTTTGGTAGCGTTTTGGTGAACTGGCAAGCACCAGCGGCCTAGTACACCCCGGTCGTAGTCAAACCAGCACTGCAGTAACACTTGGTGACGTGGCGAGTCCCATAAGTGCAGTTCAAGCTGGTGAGGTGGCAAGCACAAGTAGTGTCCCGCTGCCACCAAAAAGACAAACACAGGCCCGTCGTGCCCATAGTGCCCTTCCTGCTGCATTCGCCAATCCTAATTGGTAACCCACCGCTTCTGCAGCGCCCGTACTTCCCCATTCACATCCCCAAACAAATGCAGTCGGCTGCATGAGAGGCATTTTCTTTATGTCCTCCCGAGTACCCCTACCCAACGAACCCCCCCAAAAAAGATGTTGTGTCTGCAGCAAGCGCGGATATAGGCGTGACACCCGCTATTATTGTCCCTCCTGTCCTGACAATCCTGGTCTTTGCATTGGTGAATGTTTTGAACGCTACCATTCACTAGTTGACTATTAGCGTAGGGTACAGCATTCCACAGACTAGGACACACTTTCACAGGGTCTCCCAAGATACAATCGCATTTTGAGAGACCCGAACCTGGAACCGGTTACAGTTATAAAAGTTAGTTACAAAAAAAAGTGTAAAAAAAAAAAAAAACCACAAACAAAAATATAAAATAAAAAAAAAATAGTTGACGTTTTATTGTTCTCTCTCTCTCTATTGTTCTGCTCTTTTTTACTGTATTCTATTCTGCAATGTTTTATTGTTATTATGTTTTATCATGTTTGCTTTTCAGGTATGCAATTTTTTATACCTTACCGTTTACTGTGCTTTATTGTTAATCATTTTTTTGTCTTCAGGTACGCCATTCACGACTTTGAGTGGTTATACCAGAATGATGCCTGCAGGTTTAGGTATCATCTTGGTATCATTCTTTTCAGCCAGCGGTCGGCTTTCATGTAAAAGCAATCCTAGCGGCTAATTAGCCTCTAGACTGCTTTTACAAGCAGTGGGAGGGAATGCCCCCCCCCAACGTCTTCCGTGTTTTTCTCTGGCTCTCCTGTCTCAACAGGGAACCTGAAAATGCAGCCGGTGATTCAGCCAGCTGACCATAGAGCTGATCAGAGACCAGAGTGGCTCCAAACATCTCTATGGCCTAAGAAACCGGAAGCTACGAGCATTTTATGACTTAGATTTCGTCGGATGTAAACAGCGCCATTGGGAAATTGGAAAAGCATTTTATCACACGATCTTGGTGTGGTCAGATGCTTTGAGGGCAGAGGAGAAATCTAGGGTCTAATAGACCCCAATTTTTGCAAAAAAGAGTACCTGTCACTACCTATTGCTATGATAGGGGATATTTACATTCCGTGAGATAACAATAAAAATGATTTAAAAAAAAAAAAAATGAAAGGAACAGTTTAAAAATAAGATAAAAAAATAATAATAATAAAGAAAAAAAAAAAAAAAAAAGCACCCCTGTCCCCCCTGCTCTCGCGCTAAGGTGAACGCAAGCGTCGGTCTGGCGTCAAATGTAAACAGCAATTGCACCATGCATGTGAGGTATCACCGCGAACGTCAGATCGAGGGCAGTAATTTTAGCAGTAGACCTCCTCTGTAAATATAAAGTGGTAACCTGTAAAGGCTTTTAAAAATATATTTAGTTTGTCGCCACTGCACGTTTGTGCGCAATTTTAAAGCATGTCATGTTTGGTATCCATGTACTCGGCCTAAGATCATCTTTTTTATTTCATCAAACATTTGGGCAATATAGTGTGTTTTAGTGCATTAAAATGTAAAAAAGTGTGTTTTTTCCCCAAAAAATGCGTTTGAAAAATCGCTGCGCAAATACTGTGTGAAAAAAAAAATGAAACACCCACCATTTTAATCTGTAGGGCATTTGCTTTAAAAAAATATATAATGTTTGGGGGTTCAAAGTAATTTTCTTGCAAAAATAAATTATTTTTTTATGTAATCAAAAAGTGTCAGAAAGGGCTTTGTCGTCAAGTGGTTAGAAGAGTGGGTGATGTGTGACATAAGCTTCTAGATGTTGTGCATAAAATGCCAGGACAGTTCAAAACCCCCCCAAATGACCCCATTTTGGAAAGTAGACACCCCAAGCTATTTGCTGAGAGGCATGTCGAGTCCATGAAATATTTTATATTGTGACACAAGTTGCGGGAAAGAGACAATTTTTTATTTTTTTTATTTTTTTTTGTGCAAAGTTGTCACTAAATGATATATTGCTCAAACATGCCATGGGAATATGTGAAATTACACCCCAAAATACATTCTGTTGCTTCTCCTGAGTACGGGGATACCACATGTGTGAGACTTTTTGGGAGCCTAGCCGCGTACGGGACCCCGAAAACCAAGCACCGCCTTCAGGCTTTCTAAGGCCGTAAATTTTTGATTTCACTCTTCACTGCCTATCACAGTTTCGGAGGCCGTGGAATGCCCAGGTGGCAAAAAACCCCTCCAAATGACCCCATTTTGGAAAGTAGACACCCCAAGCTATTTGATGAGCGGTATAGTGAGTATTTTGCAGACCTCACTTTTTGTCACAAAGTTTTGAAAATTGAAAAAAGAAAAAAAAAATGTTTTTTCTCGTCTTTCTTTATTTTCAAAAACAAATGAGAGCTGCAAAATACTCACCATGCCTCTCAGCAAATAGCTTGGGGTGTCTACTTTCCAAAATGGGGTCATTTGGGGGGGGTTTGTGCCACCTGGGCATTCCATGGCCTCCGAAACTGTGATAGGTAGTGAGGAGTAAAATCAAAAATGTACGCCCTTAGAAATCCTGAAGGCAGTGATTGGTTTTCGGGGCCCCGTACGCGGCTAGGCTCCCAAAAAGTCCCACACATGTGGTATCCCCGTACTCAGGAGAAGCAGCTAAATGTATTTTGGGGTGCAATTCCACATATGCCCATGGCCTGTGTGAGCAATATATCATTTAGTGACAACTTTTTGTAATTTTTTTTTTTTTTTTTTTGTCATTATTCAATCACTTGGGACAAAAAAAATGAATATTCAATGGGCTCAACATGCCTCTCAGCAAATTCCTTGGGGTGTCTACTTTCCAAAATGGGGTCATTTGTGGGGGTTTTGTACTGCCCTGCCATTTTAGCACCTTAAGAAACGACATAGGCAGTCATAAATTAAAGGCTGTGTAAATTCCAGAAAATGTACCCTAGTTTGTAGGCGCTATAACTTTTGCGCAAACCAATAAATATACACTTATTGACATTTTTTTTACCAAAGACATGTGGCCGAATACATTTTGGCCTAAATGTATGACTAAAATTGAGTTTATTGGATTTTTTTTAGAACAAAAAGTAGAAAATATCATTTTTTTTCAAAATTTTCGGTCTTTTTCCGTGTAAAGAGCAAAGAATAAAAACGGCAGAGGTGATCAAATACCATCAAAAGAAAGCTCTATTTGTGGGAAGAAAAGGACGCAAATTTCGTTTGGGTACAGCATTGCATGACCGCGCAATTAGCAGTTAAAGCGACGCAGTGCCGAATTGTAAAAAGTGCTCTGGTCAGGAAGGGGGTAAAACCTTCCGGGGCTGAAGTGGTTAAGTTAAATGCATTAGACAATGATAGGTCTGGATCTCCTAAATATAGTAGCATATCATCCGCATATGATACGCGTTCCTCCAGATCCCCAACCAACAGCCCACTGATGCCATCCTGACTCCTAAGTTTAGCCGCAAGGGGCTCTATGGCCAGGGCAAAGAGGAGCGGAGACAGGGGACATCCCTGTCTCGTCCCCCTACCGTTCTTAAATGTATTTGATATGAGCCCATTCACTCTAACACATGCCCAGGGATCATTGAAAAGTAGCTTAACCCAGTTCACAAATCTTGGTCCAATCCTAATTTAATTAGTAGAGAGAACAGATTGTTCCATTCAACGGAGTCAAATGCTTTTTTAGTGTCGAGTGATGCTATCATTCGTTTACTTGTATTTGTATGGGAGATTTGCAAATTTACATAGAGCCTTCTAAGGTTCATTTGGGTACATCGGCCCGGGATAAAACCCGTTGGATCCGAGTTGATCAATTTAAGGATTACCGACTGCAATCTACCGGCCAAAATTTTGGTCAATATTTTGACATCGGTATTGATCAAGGAAATCGGTCTATATGATTCGCATTCTCTAGGGTCTTTCCCAGGTTTTGGGATCACCACAATCAGAGCTTCACGCGTGGATTCTGGTAACATACCTTCTTTTTATGCAGTCACAAAAACTTTTTGAAGACGTGGGACTAAGCTTTCCTTGTGTAGCTGATACCATTCCGCCAGAGAACTGGCGAGTCCAGGTGACTTCCCCGGCCTAAAGGAGGAAATGGCATCAGCTATTTCTTCCGGTGTAATGGAGTGATCCAAGCTAGCACTATCCTCCGAGGCCAGAGATAGGAGATTCAAGTCTTCCAAATAGGAGGAGAGCTCCTGATCAGTACATCTGGACTGGGATTGGCAGAGGTTGTCATAAAAGTCTACGAATGTGTTCAGAATATCTCGCAAGTCCCTCACCAAGTTTCCCCCTAGGTGTCTAAGATGCAATACAGACGTAGGGGCATACATAGGTCACGCCAGAAAAGCTAGTAAGCGGCCACTTTTGTCGCCAAATTCAAAAATGGATCTGGTTTGCTGTAATTGTTTCTTCATAGTCTGATCAGTCAGAAGTAATTTAAACTGCCTTGTCAGGTCCTGCCAAGAATGATAAGTATCAGGTGAGGGGTTTTCCTGTTCAGCAACAGCAACATCATGTTCCACCTGTTTGATATCAGAGTTTAGGGCATTTGCTAGGTCTCTCGTCTCTTTAGTGAACACTCCCCTCATGGTGGCTTTAAAAGCCTCCCATTGATTGTGTATCGAGGTCTCAGCACCATTCTCCCTCCAGTAATGACTAATAGCCGTCCTACAGCCCAGTGTCACGTATTCCTCCTGTAGCCACTGTGTTTTCAGACGCCATTGTCGTCTCTCAGTGGGCACATTTAAATTTAATGTGACTTCCATTGGAGAATGGTCCAACAGGGCTCTAGGAAGGTACCTAACCCCAGATATAATTGGGAAACCATCTATGGAGGACAGCAGCATATCTATTATCTAAGTCAGTGTCTTATGAGTCTCCGAGTGGCATGAATAAGCCCTGACTTCTGGATTATTGCGACGCCACACATCAGTGAGAGCGTAACTGTCCAACCAGGATGAAAGGGTGTGGCGCGAGCCAGACGCACATCCATGCCAGGCACGATCCCCATCCGACACCACATTAAAATTGCCCAGCAACAGCAGTGGGCCCTGCGCTATCCTCACAGCCTCATTTAGAATGCCTTCTAATACTTGGAAGGAGAAATACCAAAGTTAAACACAAGTTAAACGTTCAACATACTAATATGGCATATCTACCATTGGGGTCTGATTTGACCTGTAGAATTTGTGCTGCTGCTTTCTTAGTAACCAAGATGGCCACTCCCCGAGAATACGTTGAATATTCAGCATGTATGACCCTCATAACGTTAGCTTTTTTTAATGCCATAACTTTGGAACCTTGGAGATGCATCTCCTGTAACAGGATAATATGGGGTTTATACCTTGGTATAAAGTCAAAGACAAGGGATCTCTTTATCTTCGAGTTCATGCCACGGACATTCCATGACAATATACTTATCTTACCCGCCATTGAAAGAGCGATGATACCAGAACTCACCTCCCAGGAGAGCATCGGCTAACCAGTCTTTTGGTCAGCCCCTCCAATCTGTGGGGTTAAAACAGAGAGAGAAAACAGCACACAGCACTAACCAACGGAGCATAACTTCCCTTCCCTTCCCTCCCTGCACACAGCCCCAACATGCCGTGTGCCCACATACCATAACTGTAACAATTAAAGACCTCAGGGGGTCATAGGTCGTAATCGACCTCCGGGGTTACAGGTCTTTAGCAGGGGGGCACCCACCGCATATCAACTTGCAGTGAGCCTTGCGGAATAAAAAAAAAACGTCCAGACCTACTGACGCCCTATATCGTTCTCCCTGCACGTATTGGGGGAACAGTATCCGTAGTCAGGACCAGCAAAACAAAAAAGGAAAGAAAAAACAAGAAAGAGAAAAAAAAATCTTTCCTTTCTTCTTTATAAGAAGATCTCGAAAGGATATGTTCCAGGTGATACACAGCTCAGCAGTACAATCCGGGGAGCAAAAAAAAAGGTCCCAAGAAATAATAGGAAAAAGTTTACCCGATAGAAATGTAGCAAGAAGTTGTTCAATCAACATGTAGAACCGTGCAGGACAAGTCACGTTGTAACTGTAGTGTCAGAACAGAAGAACATATTCTTCAGGCTCAGGGCTAACAAACAAAAGTAGATTTGTGGGGCTTGCTGCAGAATCATAGGTCAAAAGGATGCGTGTCTTTCTCTCGGCGTCAGGCTTTAGGACTAGGGCGCCCCCTAGCATCCAGCCAGCGTGAAGCTTCAGTGGGAGAATTAAAGAAGGAAACTTTTCCCCTGTCGACCACTCTCAGTTTTGCTGGGTACAACATGCTATAAGCCAGTTGCAGATCTCTGAGCCTCTTCTTGACATGCACAAAGCTGGCTCTTTGCTTCTGCGTAGCTGCAGAGAAGTCTGGGTATATAGAGATTCGATTTCCATTATAGTGCAAATCTCCCATAGTGCGGGCCGCATGGAGGATGTTTTCACGATCTCTAAAGTGCAGAATACGGGCTATCATCAGACGTGAGTGAGAGCCAGGAGGGGGAGCTTTTGATGGGACCCTATGGGCCCTCTCTATGGCGAACAAGCGTGAAAAGGTAGCTTCCGCCATATTGTCCTTAAGCCACATTTCAAGGAAGTCTACAGATTGTTTGACCTCTGCTTTCTCAGGGAAACCTACCAGGCGAATATTGTTCCTCCTTTGGCTCTCCTCCATGTCTCCGAGCTTATCCGTGTGAGCATTTACTTCACAGTGGATATTCTGCACTTTATGCTCCAGAGGGCGGACCACATCTTCCAGGTCACTAATTCTCTGTTCAGCTTCAGTAGCCCTTTCCCTAATGGTCTGCACATCATTCTTTAAAAATGACATTTCAGCCCTTATTCCATCAATGTGTTCAGTCAGTGTGGCCTGGCAGGTACATATAGCCTCCATAATCTGTTTTAGTGATGGCTCCCCCTCCCCCACCGCTGGCGCCATGTCCCCCAGTTCTGTGGTAGCCTGTCCAGGGAGAGTCCTCTTCTCAATCCCTTATTTCTAGGGGGCAGCGGGCTTACCTTTGCCAGAGTGAGAGGGGGACCGATCAGCTCCGCTCTACTGTGTATTGCTGGGGCTTCGTCCATCCGCCTCATGGCCATCTTGAGATCCCCAGTCATACTGAGAGAGGCGTTCCGCAGAGGATTCCATGGGCGCTCGCCCCTATTTAACTATACCATCGTGGTCTGCCAGGTCCAGGGAGTATACTAATGGCTTTGAATCTGTGTCTCTGACACCCAGGATGGCTGAAGGATTCGTTGTCCTGAATGGAGCTCAGGCTCAACACTGCTCACATACCAGCTGCTAGCTCCATATATACCCGTTTTTAATGGTATATATTTATGCTATGATGAAGGCTTAGGCCAGAACGCGTCAGTAATTTGGATGATGTTACTGCTATGATCCTACAATAACGTTTCCTATGGAGAAGTTGTCGAGTTGCCGGCTCGTACTTGTTAAGGACTCACTATGAACTTAATTAGCCAGAACAGTGACCACTCTGCACACTAATTTGCACTATACAGCAGTAGAGCTTGGGTGAGTTTTCTCTTGCTACATTGCTCCGTTTTTTTCCAACGCCCTGTGTGCATGAGGCCTAAGTGGTCAATATGTTATATCAACAGGCAAGCGGAAAAAAACAAGTAACTATACAGTATCGCTGAGTGCAGCCCCTAGTGGCTGTTATGTTTATTCAGTGCAATAACAAACATATGGAAGAACAAGCTTGTAATTCTGAAAAAAAAAATAAAAATCACATAAAAAATTAAAGAAGAATGAAAATTCTGTGGTTTTGCCTCCCAGATTAAAACCTAATGAATAGGCAAAAACTGAAGGTACCATCATCCAAAACGAATTCTATGCAAATGGGAAAGGGACATAGGAGACAGTTGCTGAAGCTGTCTTCCTACATCCACAACGGAAAATCTCAGTACCAATGAACAGGAATAGACTTAAAATAGAATTATTACATATAAAAACATATATGATTACAAAAATCAAAAACATGAAAAAAAAGGGAGGAAGGTTGATACAGTATATAGGTACTTGTAGACTTCCAAGTGGATTACTGGTTATGGAAATTGCTCACAGATTTATACAATCCTCTACCAGTTTAGCGATCAGGGGACCGCTTCTTCAGGAGGATAAATCGATGAGTCCATGGCCAGAAGCACACTTCAATCACCACAGGATCCCCCAGTGGTGGATAAAGGGGATTTACCCGGGTAATGATATACAGTTGTGCTCATAACTTTACATACCCTGGGAGAATTTATGCTTTCTTGGCCATTTTTCAGAGAATATGAATGATAACACAAAAAACTTTTCTTTGACTCATGGTAAGTGTTTGGCTGAAGCCATGTATTATCAATCAACTGTGTTTACTCTTTTTAAATCATAATGGCAACAGAGACTACTCAAATGACCCTGATCAAAAGTTTACACACCCCAGTTCTTAATACCGTGTATTGCCCCCTTTAACATCAATGAAAGCTTGAAGTCTTTTGTGGTATTTGTGGATGAGGCTCTTTATCTTCTCAGATGGTAAAGCTTCCTCTTGGCAAAAAGCCTCCAGTTACTGTAAATACTTGGGCTGTCTTACATGAACTGCACATTTGAGATCTCCCCAGAGTGGCTCAATAATTTTGAGGTCAGGAGACTGAGATGGCCACTCCAGAACCTTCACTTTATTCTGCTGTAGCTAATGACAGGTTGACTTGGCCTTGTGTTTTGGATCATTGTCATGTTGGAATGTCCAAGTACGTCCCATGTGCAGCTTCCTGGCTAATGAATGCAAATGTTCCTCCAGTATTTTTTGATAACATACTGCATTCATCTTGCCAACAATTTTGACCAAATTTCCTTTGCCTTTGTAATTCACACATCCCCAAAACATGAACGATCCACCTCCGTACCTTTCATCATAGGCCTTGTTGACTCCTCTCCAAATGTAGCGTTTATGGTTGTGGCCAAAAAGCTCAATTTTGGTCTCATGACTCCAAATGACTTTGTGCCAGAAGGTTTGAGGCTTGTCTCTGTGCTGTTTGGCGTATTGTAAGCGGGATACTTTGCGGCATTTTCGTAGTAATGGCTTACTTCTGGTGACTCGATCATGTAGCCCATCTTTCGTCAAGTGCCTCCTTATTGTGCATCTTGAAACAGCCACACCACATGTTTTCAGAGAATCGTGGATTTCACCTGAAGTTATTTGTGGGTTTTTCTTTGCATCCCAAACATTTTCCTGGCAGTTGTGGCTGAAATTTTAGTTGGTCTACCTGACCATGGTTTGGTTTCAACAGAACCCCTCATTTTCCACTTCTTGATTAGAGTTTGAACACTACTGATTTGCATTTTCAATTCCTTGGATATCTTTTATATCCTTTTCCTGTTTTATACAGTGCAGCTACATTTTCCCCCAGATCCTTTGACAATTCTTTTGCTTTCCCCATGACTCAGAATCTAGAAACATCAGTGCAGCACTGGATGAAAGATGCAAGGGTCTGTCAGGAGTCCAGAAACTCATTGACCTTTTATACACACACAATAATTACAAGCTAACAGATCACAGATGAGGATGGTTACCTTTTAATAGCCATTCATACCCCTTTGTGTCAACTTGTGTGCATGTTATCAGGCCAAAATCACCATTATATGTAAACTTTTGATCAGGATCATTTGGGTAGTTTCTGTTGCCATTATGATTTAAAAAGAGTAAACACAGTTGATTGGTATTAAATGGCTTCAGTCAAACACTAACCATGAGTATATTCTCTGAAAAATGGCCAAGAAATCATAAATTCTGTACCTATGAGCACATGTGTATCTATTATATCACATTGTAAATTGTGATACTACAGCTCCAAGGGGGGGGGGGAGAGAGAGAGAGGGGTGTTAAAGCAAATCACCCATGTGGCAGGGGTAGGTAGATTATCACGTTGCATAGCATCAAGGTGAAATGTTGGTGATCCTTGCTCTATCAATCCACAAAGGTCCAGCCAATCAGGTCTGGTTGATGGTTAGTCAAGGCTCCCCCCCCTTGGACAAAAGATCCGCAAGGGCAAGCCACTGATTACTGTGTAAATGTCACTGGCAGGGAAGGGGTTAACACTAGGGGGCGATCTAAGGGGTTAAATGGGTTCCCTAGGTGTGTTCTAACTGTAGGGGGGATGGGCTTACTGGAACATGACAGAGATTACTGTTCTCGATCACTGGGAACAGTAGACTTCTGTCATGTCACCTGTCAGAACGGGGAATTGCCCTCTAATAGGCGATCGCGGGCCGCCGGCAGACATAGAGTCCGCCCAACCCGCGGGCACGTTACAGCAGCGGGTGCGAGCGCAAACTGCCTGTGGCAGGCGCCCGCCTGCTATCACGCCTGCACAAGCTGCCGTACAGCTACGGTGATTTGCGCTGTATAATGACGGCGGCTGGTCAACAAGCGGTTAAACAGAATTGGATACTTTTTCATGCATGTTTTAAATAGTACGCCATGCTGTATTTTGCCATAACGGAACGCACTGCAAGCACGCATAAATGCACTGCAAACATATGAACACGCAATGAAAAATATAAATACAAAATGTATTTCAAAAGACACACTGCAAACCTATGTAAATACACTGAAAATGCATTGCAAATGCATGTAATTACACACGGAGAAGCGCACAGCGAATACGAGCATTGTGGGGTAACCGAGCTTGTTTACACCACACAAAGTACAAGAGCATATGCAAGAAAAATTCATGTATTTCAATGCACCTAGTTTACACTATTGTGGTGCATATATATGTGTTTTTAAAAAAATACAGAATTCAGCATATTTTTTAAAGTTTTTCATTTCCTTAACACACTGCAAACACGATAAAAACGCACTGCAAATGTCTATGCAGAACTGCACACTGAATGTGGGGACTGTGGTGTAAACGAGCCCTAAAAGCTTACAGGGCCTATTTCTAAACACCATATAAAATGTATAAAAGAATGGCGCTGATGCCAACAGCTCCTAATGGGATTTACGGGTATGAATTTCAGTTTGACTGCTCTGCTTTTGTCCTCAGATTTTATGAATTATCCCCTTTATCACATAACTAGTTATTACTAAGAACACTTCAGCGGAGTAGTGGTACAATATTTTATTGTACCTGGGCTGACCAATATATGACATTTTGAAAGCACTCTGTTACTGTAAGGATGGGCATGCCAGTAAACAAGATGACTCCTCTGGGCAAACTTTTGTGCATCTTCAAAGGCTAATCCACATTCCTTCTCATGGACGTAGGAATTGGGCACATTCTCATGTGCACACAAATACACGTATGAGCACCGGTGTGCTCACGCACACCCGTGACAGATGGTGCTAAATTGGCTATTTAAACTGAGCCAGTGCTCAGGTTCAGTGCTGCTTTGTCTTCAGCCTCCTGTGTGTCCTGAGAACTTGTGATCCTGAATCCTGATTCCAGTTGCTGACCCGGCTCGCCTTGACTACATCCTGAACTCTGCCTGTACTGACCTCGGCTTGCCTTCTGACCACTGCTTCATTTGCTATTGCTCCACTGATTGGTTCCTGACCTGGTTTGTATCTTGACCGTGCTTTTGCCTGTGCCCTGTACCTGATCTGCCTTGCCAGTGTATGACCCGGCCTGCCTGACTCTGCTATTCCTCCAGGATCTGCCTGCCACCCAGCTGTGTCTGCTTATCCACTATCTGCTACCAGTATATGCCTCACCTGCCTGCTGTTGTCAGTACTGGCCTGCTTCAGTTTGCTGCCACCCAGCCTGCCTGCTTCACTGAAGACCACTGTAAACTACCCCTGCATGGTGTGGACACCTGTTCTGCTAACAAGACTTACAGGCACTAGGACCACTCTGCACTCCTGCTACTTCTGTTCACACTATCAGGAGTCCTGAGTCAGAGGTGTAAGAGAAGCAATCCTTATCATATCAGGCTCTGCTAGCAGGTATGTGATACGGACCTCCATGAGCTTTGAAGACCGATGTACATTGGATGCCGTCCTTGATGTTAGAGTATATTTAAAACCAGACAGCTGTGTCTCATTTAGGGGATTTTCCTTCACTTCCTGTCCATTTAGCCTCAACAAGAAGTTATCAGATATCTTTCCAGTGTGAGGGATATCCCCTCTTAGACAGTTGTTCTGGAAAAAAGGGTCCACATTGGAAGATTTCCCCGTTTTCCCTTTTTCTGTTCTGGTTGCAATCCAAACTTTTGGATTTACCCTCACCTTCATTCCCAGTGACCTTGGTGATTACAATTAAGGCTGGTTCACACCGGAACACACACGTTCTTGTACATCCGTTTTTGATAGCCCATTAATTTCACAGTCAACACAAACAAAGGAGAGAGTGCACATCCACCCTAGTGTAACAGCTTATTAAAAGAAGTTAAAAAGCAACTCATCCAATGCACTTACAAAGGGTGAAGATTTGTCAGGCACATCTAAAGTATTCCTGGCCACCTCTCCTGGATCACAACCGTCATCGGCACAAGGATACCCTAAAGCTCCTATTGACAGTCCAGTATACCCTCCCTGAAGCTGCCGAGGCTCAGCAGCTTTCACAGGGACCTACTACTCAGTATAGATGTGTTGTGGCCACCCAGTGGAATCTTGGAGAGCTGCAGCAACCAGAGTGCTAATGAACTGTCAGGCATTGGATGTGCTTACTGTTTACCTTTATTTATTTTATTACAGGTACTTATATAGCCCCATCAATTTACACAGTGCTTTACATATATATTACATATATATTATACATTCACATCAGTCCCTGCCCTCAAGGAGCTTACAATCTAAGGTCCCTAACTCACATTCTTGCATACACATACTAGGGCCAATTTAGACAGACAGGAGCCAATTAAAAAAAGAATTATGGGGTTTTTGCAGATTTATACTTTCCTAGGTGGATGCAGCATTGGTCTGATGCTGTATCTGTCCCCCACTGGCTCTAACACTAAGAACTGAGCGATCAAACACTGCAGAACGCTTGGTTCTCACAGCTCCCCAAGCAGAGAGCTGCTGACAGTCAGCCACCTCTCTCTTCTCTGCCCCCTCATAACTTAATGGAGCACTGGGCTGTGGAAGGGGTGAGAGCAGTGGGCTCAGGCTCTCAGCGGCTTGCTGAGAGGCTGAGCCAGGTGCCGGTCCAGGCATGTTGGCAAATCCTGAACCCAGTGTCGCGATCTTGCCCAAGCCTGGACTGGCTCTATGACATCAGCAAACAGCGGACTGCAGCTCGCTGTCTGCTGAAAACAGGTCACAGGAGTGCAGATCGAACTGCACTCCTTTGATCCACAGGAGAAGTACAGCCACTCTGTACTTTGGCTGTACTTCTCCTTTAACCTACCAGCATGTCTTTGGAGTGTGGGAGGAAACCCATGCAGGTACAGAGAGAATATGCAAGCTCCAGGCAGGTAGTATAAAGTGCATCAAAATATACACAATAAATTATAATGATGGAATGTGTGTTATAAGTGAATTAACTGTTAATAGTAATATGGCATATATAAGCTACACTGTAAGGACCAATTGTCTCCACACTACAGCTTGTTAATGTTGCCGCTAGCACCTAGTAGTGAAATTTAGATATAATAAAGTGCATCAAAGTGAATCCAATATACACTTATAACACACATTCCATCATTATAATTTATTGTGTATATTTTGATGCACTTTATTCTACCTAGTTCTTATTCCTTTCACTCACTAGAATATTGCGCAAAATTCCTTACAATATTTATTCTATCAAGTGTCAGTGTGAACACCCTCATTTTGCTGCAATATAATTATTTTTGTATGAGATTTTTACACATTTATCTTACATTAATTTTGAGATTGTTTCACTAATTTTTTATTTTTGACCATCCGACGAGCGCGAAGGAAACTTCTTATTGTTATTCCAGGCAGGTAGTGCCATGGATTTGAACCATCGGCCTTAGTGTGCTAAGCGGAAGTGCTAACCACTTTGCCACTGTTCTGCCCATTCACCCTGTCAGTAGCCAACAATTGGACCTCTAGGCCAGTGCATCTGCTAGTTATTTTGTTGGTTTGTTTCTGTGCATTCATTTCCATGGGCTGCCAAACGCATGGGTAAACAAGGAAGTTGCCACTTCTACAAATCACGCTACACAAAACTGCATGTTACTGTGGTACCATGCAGTTTGGTGGCCGCAAACCCACTGTATTTGCTGGATCCATTTGGGGTGCCATTAAGTTTTAATATATATAACATAGATTGATGCACTCTGATACAAAGTTCAATCAATGTGAGAAAAGATTTTTTTGTGCTAAAAAAACAATGTGAAAAAAATTGCTACCAAATCACTAAAAAATCGCATATATATAAAATCGCAAATATATGAAAAAATCGCAAATATTTAAAAACTGTGTTCCTCCAGTTATACAAATCCACTGGAAGTGGTGTGATATCTCCAAAGTAAACGAAGCAACAATTGTGTATAGATATACTAAAAATGCGTTTGCAAATAGTAATCAATCCAAATTAGTGCTGTGACTGTGTCCTAAGCTCCTCCAGGTCCAGGTCCTCCAGCACAGTCTGCTGAATACATTGTATCAAGCAGCAGCAGCTTGCGTAACAAGCCTTGTCTTACAAGCCAGCTGAGATCTGCCTATCTGCTTATCTGCATGCCTAAAACAAGTCAGGCACACGTGAGTGTATCACTGTGCTGTTTTGCCTGTGAACTTTTATTGTAACAATATTGTGCAATGTTTTCTCTCTTTGTTTATTTTACATAAAACCACTTGATACTGAGAAAATTACCATTCATTGTGGCAATGGAAGAAATAGCTGCAGGAATCCAGATACCCCAGATTACTGAGGATTGAACTGTCGCCTGTTACTTATCCTATCTCATGAATTTAATCATCTATATTTAATCAGATTCTATTGGCACTATTTATCTATTTATACTCATCAATTGTATATATATTGCACCTTTATAAGCATATCATTTATTTTTTATTACGGAGGATTCAACACTTATCACATGGAATATATCTAATTTATTTATTTATTGGCACTAATTTGGATTGATTACTATTTGCAAACGCATTTTTAGTATATCATTAAACAATTGTTGCTTAGTTTACATTTGGAGATATCGCACCACTTCCAGTGGATTTGTATAACTGGAGGAACACAGTTTTTAAATATTTGCGATTTTTTCATATATTTTCGATTTTATATATATGCAATATATGCGATTTTTTAGCGATTTGGTAGCAATTTTTTTCACATTGGTTTTTTAACACAAAAAATTATTTTCTCACATTGATTGAACTTTGTATCAGAGCGCATCAATCTATGTTATATGTTTTAATTTTTAGGGGATTCTGACCACTATATAATTGATAGCAGCTTGATATCATTGTCAATCTAACAATTTTTATTTAATTAATTGCACGTGCATTCACATACATTTGATTTACACTTATTTGATTGTATATGTCACGCTAGAACATTATTGCGCTGGGTGTTTTTTGGTTTTGTTTATTTACATTAAGTTTTAATAGCACCCTGTGTGACTAGCAAGGGTAGCGTGTTCCTGTATGGTACAATCATAAAAACATGTCTTTCCCACACCTTGTTCTGGTGTGAATGGGCCCTTAAAGCAGAATAAATTTTGTTTTTAATTAAATGGGCCCCCAGGAACTGTTAGTCATAATGTGTTAGCATGCACTGCATATAATTGCAGACTCACCTACCAAACAATGCCCTCCAGTGCTGCACCGCACTGGTCCCAGTCTTCTTTCCGAGTTCGGAATCTTCAGCTTCCTCAATGACTGTGCCGTGAAGACATCACTCCTCTGTATGCGCACAGGAGTCACATCATTACAGCGCACAGGGGTGCTGTAAATGTACGCTTATCTCCATATTGTGTACCATTAACCACTTGACGACCGCCTCACGCCGATGTACGTCGGCAAGGTGGCACGGACAGGCAAAATCACGTACAGTGTACGTGATTTGCTTTCCGCGGGTGGGGGGTCCGATCGGTCCCCCCCCGGTGCCCGAGGCGGTCGCCATTTCTTCCCGGGCGATGAAAGGTCAGGGGGAGGCCATCCATTGTTGGCCACCCCCTCCCGATCGCTCCCGGAGAATGAAAATGCTTCCTTTCCCTCTGTAATGTAAACAGAGGGAAAGGAAGTGATGTCATCTCTCCTCGAGCCGGTCTTTTCGTCGCCGCGCCGAGGAGAGAAGACATCAAGTAAGTCTGCACAACACTACACATTCAGTAGAACACGCCAGGCACACTTGTCACCCCCGATCACCCCCCGATCACCCCCTGATCACCCCCCTGTACCCCCTGTCACTCTGACACCAATAGCATTTTTTTTTTTTTTTGCATTGGTGTCAGTTTGTGTCAGTTAAAAGTTTTAGGGCAGTTAGGTTAGCCCCCTTTAGGTCTAGGGTACCCCCCCTTAGGTCCAGGGTACCCCCCTAACCCCCCCTAATAAAAGTTAACCCCTTGATTACCCCCCGTCACCAGTGTCGCTAAGCGATCGTTTTTCTGATCGCTGTATTAGTGACACAGGTGACGCTAGTTAGGGAGGTAAGTATATAGGTTCGCTGTCAGTGTTTTATAGCGACAGGGACCCCCATATACTACCTGCTAAAGGTTTTAACCCCCTGATTGCCCCCTAGTTAACCCTTTCACCAGCGATCACCGTATAAGTGTTACGGGTGACGCTGGTTAGCTAGTTTGTTTTTTGTAGTTTATTACAGTTTATTACAGTTTATTATAGTTTTAGGGCACCCGCCGTTTATTACCCTATAAAGGTTTAACCCCCTAATTGCCCGGCGGTGATAGAAGTTAAGTTTTTAGGATCAGATAAGGTCTGCGTCGCCCCAGGCAGCGTCAGGTTAGCGCCAGTACAGCTAAAACCCGTGCACGCAGCATACACCTCCCTTAGTGCTATAGTATCTGAGCGGATCGATATCTGATCCGATCAGATCTATACTCCCCAGCAGTTTAGGGTTCCCTGAAACGCAGTGTTAGCGGGATCAGCCCAGATACCTGCTAGCACCTGCGTTTTGCTCCTCGGCCCAGCCCTGCCCAGCCCACCCAAGTGCAGTATCGATCGATAACTGTCACTTACAAAACACTAAGCACACATAACTGCAGCGGTCGCAGAGTCAGGCCTGATCCCTGCGATCGCTAACAGTTTTTTGGTAGCGTTTTGATACAGTCGCCAACAGTCAGGAGCTTTTTTGCCTGTGAGTCTCACTAGTGTACCCCTAAATTTAGAGCCCAAAATGGCAAATAGAAGGTACACTAGTGAAGAGGCCTACAGGATTCTGAGTATGACAGATAGTGAAGAGGAAGTCACTCATCTGTCAAGTTCAGGCTCAGAATACGAACCTGTAGAGGACAGCGGCTCCATGACAGATAGCTCTGACGACAGAGTTGTGGTCCCTGCTAGGGTCAGGCGTACCAGACCCCGAACTTATGCTGTCCTTGAAGTGCAAGAACCGCAGGACTCTCGTATGGAGCAGAGCAGTACTAGCGCCGCTATTCCTTCTGGTGAACTGGCAAGCACCAGCGGCCTAGTACATCCTGGTCGTACATCCAGCACTGCAGTATCACGTGGTGACGTGGCGAGTCCCATAAGTGCAGTTCAAGCTGGCGAGGTGGCAAGCAGTAGTAGTGTCCCGCTGCCACCAAGAAGACAAAGACAGGCCCGTCGTGCCCATAGTGCCCTTCCTGCTGCATTGGCCAATCCGAATTGGGAACCTTCCACTTCTGCAGCACCCGTACTTCCCCCTTTCACTGGCCAACCCGGAATTCAGGTGGAAACAGTTGACTTTATGCCACTGGATTTTTATTCACTGTTTTTCACCGAAGATCTCTATAGATCTATTGTGGACCAAAGCAATTTGTACGCTGGTCAACACATCGCCGCTAATCCCCAGTCCTCCCTTGCCAGAGATTGGAGACCAATTACGGTCTCCGAATTTAAGACCTTTCTGGGTCTTTCCCTCCTCATGGGGTTGAATAAAAAGAGTAAGTTGCGGTCATATTGGTCCACTGACCCAATTTACCATTCACCCTTGTTCTCTGCTTCCATGGCCAGGGCACGATACGAGCAGATTTTGCGGTTCATGCACTTCAACGACAATGAACTCTGTCGTCCTCGTGGAGACCCTGCATACGATCGGCTCTACAAAATTCGGCCCCTCGTAAACCACTTCAACCAACGTTTTGCAGACTTGTTTACCCCCCATCAAGTTGTCTGCGTTGATGAGTCCCTTATTAAGTTTTCTGGCCGCTTGTCATTCAAACAGTACCTTCCCAGCAAGCGTGCCAGATACGGGGTCAAGATGTATAAGCTCTGTGACAGGGCCACAGGCTATACATGTAGATTTATGGTTTACGAGGGAAGAGATAGTCACGTAGAGCCGACAAACTGCCCTGACTACATAGGAAGCGCTGGCAAGATAGTGTGGGACTTGGTGTCACCCTTATTCGGAAAGGGGTACCACTTGTACGTGGACAATTATTATACGAGCGTGCCACTTTTTAGTCACTTGTTTGATCAGCAGATTGGAGCATGTGGCACCGTGCGACCTAATCGCCGGGGCTTTCCCCAGCGGCTTGTAGATTCCCGTCTTAGGCTGGGGGAGAGAGCCTGCTTGAAGTATAATAATTTGCTCGCTATGAAGTGGAGGGATAAGAAGAATGTTTTCGTTCTCACCTCCCTTCATGCAGACACGACGACCCAAATTTCTACGGCGACTGGTGTTGTGGAGAAACCCCTCTGTGTCCACGAATACAACCTTAATATGGGAGGGGTGGACCTCAACGACCAGTTGTTGGCGCCGTACTTAGTTGCCCGTAAGGCCAGACGCTGGTACAAAAAAGTGTCTGTATACTTATTTCAATTGGCTTTGCTGAATGCTCATGTGCTATACAGAGCTTCAGGACAGACTGGATCCTTCCTTAAATTCCAGGAAGAGATCGTCAGAGCCCTTCTGTTTCCAGACGGTGCTCTACCTCACCTTCCCCAACCAAATGCAGTAAGCCGGCTGCATGAGCGGCATTTTCTTTATGCCATCCCGAGTACCCCTACCCAACGAGCCCCCCAAAAAAGATGTCGTGTCTGCAGCAAGCGCGGATTTAGGCGTGACACCCGGACTTATTGTCCCCTCTGTCCTGGCAATCCTGGTCTTTGCATGGGTGAATGCTTTGAACGCTACCATACATTAGTTGAGTATTAGCGTAGGGTTCAGCACTGCACAGACTAGGCACACTAACACAGGGTCTCCCAAGATGCCATTGCATTTTGAGAGACCCAAACCTGGAACAAAAGTTACAAAAGTTAAAAGTTACTAAAAAAAAGTGTAAAAAAATAAAATAAAAAAAAATAAAAAAAAATAAAAACACAAAAAAAAATATAAAATAAAAAAACCAAAAATAGTTGTTGTTTTATTGTTCTCTCTCTCTCTATTCTCTCTCTATTGTTCTTCTCTTTTTTACTCTATTCTATTCTGCAATGTTTTATTGTTATTATGTTTTACCATGTTTCCTTTTCAGATTTTGCATACTTTACCGTTTACTGTGTTTTGTTGGTAACCATTTTATTGTTTTCAGGTACGCCATTCAGTTGCAGCGCGGATTTATTTATCTTGACAGCAACAGCGTTTGCTCCCACGATATATAAAGCCATGACTCCAACGCTGTCGGAGGTGATTTCACCACCACAGTTACATACTTCAGCATATATGCCGAAGCGTGGGGGCAGAAGTGGGTGGAGGAGCGATTTGCTCCTGCCTTTTGCGGGAGGATGCCCCCATGCTTCGGCATATATATATTTTAGGCACAGGTTGCGTTAAATGTTTTATGTTTTACTATTTTTTTTTTGTATTTGCTTTGCAGGTATGGTAAGTCTTACTGTTATACTGTAATGTTGCTTTGTTTTATTGTTAACCATCATTTGCTTAGCAGGTACGCCATTCAGTTGCAGCGCGGATTTATTTATCTTGACAGCAACAGCGTTTGCTCCCACGATATATAAAGCCGTGACTCCAACGCTGTCGGAGGTGATTTCACCACCACAGTTACATACTTCAGCATATATGCCGAAGCGTGGGGGCAGAAGTGGGTGGAGGAGCGATTTGCTCCTGCCTTTTGCGGGAGGATGCCCCCATGCTTCGGCATATATATATTTTAGGCACAGGTTGCGTTAAATGTTTTATTTTTTACTATTTTTTTTTTGTATTTGCTTTGCAGGTATGGTAAGTCTTACTGTTATACTGTAATGTTGCTTTGTTTTATTGTTAACCATCATTTGCTTAGCAGGTACGCCATTCAGTTGCAGCGCGGATTTATTTATCTTGACAGCAACAGCGTTTGCTCCCACGATATATAAAGCCGTGACTCCAACGCTGTCGGAGGTGATTTCACCACCACAGTTACATACTTCAGCATATATGCCGAAGCGTGGGGGCAGCAGTGGGTGGAGGAGCAATTTGCTCCTGCCTTTTGCGGGAGGATGCCCCCATGCTTCGGCATATATAAATGGTGCATGTATGCCCATCATTAGAAGTGGGTGGATGAAGGGAGGTATTCTAATGGTGGGCATACCCACCGATCAATATCTTTTTTTCGTTCAGCCCACAGGCTGCATGAAAAAAAAGTTTACAATATATGCCTAACAAGGACCAGCAACGTACTGGTATGTTGCTGGACTTTGAGTGGTTATACCAGAATGATGCCTGCAGGTTTAGGTATCATCTTGGTATCATTCTTTTCAGCCAGCGGTCGGCTTTCATGTAAAAGCAATCCTAGCGGCTAATTAGCCTCTAGACTGCTTTTGCAAGCAGTGGGAGGGAATGCCCCCCCCTCCCCCACCGTCTTCCATGTTTTTCTCTGGCTTTCCTGTCCCAACAGGGAACCTGAAAATGCAGCCGGTGATTCAGCCAGCTGACCATAGAGCTGATCAGAGACCAGAATGGCTCCAAACATCTCTATGGCCTAAGAAACCGGAAGCTACGAGCATTTCATGACTTAGATTTCGCCGAATGTAAACAGCGCCAATGGGAAATTGGGAAAGCATTTTATCACACCGATCTTGGTGTGGTCAGATGCTTTGAGGGCAGAGGAGAGATCTAGGGTCTAATAGAGCCCAATTTTTAAAAAAAAGAGTACCTGTCACTACCTATTGCTATCATAGGGGATATTTACATTCCCTGAGATAACAATAAAATTAATTAAAAAAAAATAAAAATGAAAGGAACAGTTTAAAAATAAGATAAAAAAGCAAAAAAATAATAAAGAAAAAAAAAAAAAAAAAAAAGAGCACCCCTGTCCCCCCCTGCTCTCGCGCAAAGGCGAACGCAAGCGTCGGTCTGGCGTCAAATGTAAACAGCAATTGCACCATGCATGTGAGGTATCACCGCGAAGGACAGAACGAGGGCAGTAATTTTAGCAGTAGACCTCCTCTGTAAATCTAAAGTGGTAACCTGTAAAGGCTTTTAAAGGCTTTTAAAAATGTATTTATTTTGTCGCCGCTGCGCGTTTGTGCGCAATTTTAAAGCATGTCATGTTTGGTATCCATGTACTCGGCCTAAGATCATCTTTTTTATTTCATCAAACATTTGGGCAATATAGTGTGTTTTAGTGCATTAAAATTTAAAAAAGTGTGTTTTTTCCCCAAAAAATGCGTTTGAAAAATCGCTGCGCAAATACTGTGTGAAAAAAAAAAATGAAACACCCACCATTTTAATCTGTAGGGCATTTGCTTTAAAAAAAATATATAATGTTTGGGGGTTCAAAGTAATTTTCTTGCAAAAAAAAATTATTTTTTTCATGTAATCAAAAAGTGTCAGAAAGGGCTTTGTCTTCAAGTGGTTAGAAGAGTGGGTGATGTGTGACATAAGCTTCTAAATGTTGTGCATAAAATGCCAGGACAGTTCAAACCCCCCCCAAATGACCCCATTTTGGAAAGTAGACACCCCAAGCTATTTGCTGAGAGGCATGTCGAGTCCATGGAATATTTTATATTGTGACACAAGTTGCGGGAAAGAGACAAATCTTTTTTTTTTTTTTTTTTTTTTTTGCACAAAGATGTCACTAAATGATATATTGCTCAAACATGCCATGGGAATATGTGAAATTATACCCCAAAATACATTCTGTTGCTTCTCCTGAGTATGGGGATACCACATGTGTGGGACTTTTTGGGAGCCTAGCCGCGCACGGGACCCCGAAAACCAAGCCCCGCCTTCAGGCTTTCTAAGGGCGTAAATTTTTGATTTCACTCTTCACTGCCTAGCACAGTTTCGGAGGCCATGGAATGCCCAGATGGCACAACCCCCCCTCAAATGACCCCATTTTGGAAAATAGACACCCCAAGCTATTTGCTGAGAGGTATAGTGAGTATTTTGCAGACCTCACTTTTTGTCACAAACTTTCGAAAATTGAAAAAAGAAAAAAAAAATACATTTTTCTTGCCTTTCTTCATTTTCAAAAACAAATGAGAGCTGCAAAATACTCACCATGCCTCTCAGCAAATAGCTTGGGGTGTCTACTTTCCAAAATGGGGTCATTTGGGGGGGGTTTTTGCCATCTTGGCATTTTATGGCCTTCAAAACTGTGATAGGTAGTGAGGAGTGGAATCACAACTTAACGCCCTTAGAAATCCTGAAGCCGGTGCTTGGTTTTCGGGGCCCCGTATGCGGCTAGGCTCCCAAAAAGTCCCACACATGTGGTATCCCAATACTCAGGAGAAGCAGCAGAATATATTTTGGGGTGTAATTCCACATATGCCCATGGCATGTTTGAGCAATATATCATTTAGTGACAACTTTGTGCAAAAAAAAAAAAAAAAAAATTGTCACTTTCCCGCAACTTGTGTCAAAAAATAAAATATTCCATGGACTCAACATGCCTCTCAGCAATTACCTTGGGGTGTCTACTTTCCAAAATGGGGTCATTTGGGGGGGTTTTGTGCCATCTTGGCATTTTATGGCCTTCAAAACTGTGATAGGTAGTGAGGAGTCAAATCACAACATTATGCCCTTAGAAATCCTGAAGGCGGTGCTTGGTTTTCGGGGCCCCGTATGCGGCTAGGCTCCCAAAAAGTCCCACACATGTGGTATCCCCATACTCAGGAGAAGCAGCTAAATGTATTTTGGGGTGCAATTCCACATATGCCCATGGCCTGTGTGAGAAATATATCATTTAGTGACAACTTTGTGCAAAAAAAAAAAAAATTGTCACTTTCCCGCAACTTGTGTCAAAAAAGAAAGTATTCCATGGACTCAACATGCCTCTCAGCAAATAGCTTGGAGTGTCTACTTTCCAAAATGGGGTCATTTGGGGGGGTTTTGTGCCATCTGGGCATTTTATGGCCTTCAAAACTGTGATAGGTAGTGAGGAATGAAATCAAAAATTTATGCCCTTAGAAATCCTGAAGGCGGTGATTGGTTTTCGGGGCCCCGTACGCGGCTAGGCTCCCAAAAAGTCCTAAACATGTGGTATCCCCATACTCAGGAGAAGCAGCAGAATGTATTTTGGGGTGTAATTCCACATATGCCCATGGCATGTTTGAGCAATATATCATTTAGTGACAACTTTGTGCAAAAAAAAAAAAAAAAAAAAAAAAAAGTGTTACTTTCCCGCAACTTGTGTCAAAATATAAAATATTCCATGGACTCAACATGCCTCTCAGCAAATAGTTTGGGGTGTCTACTTTCCAAAATGGGGTCATTTGAGGGGGTTTTGTGCCATCTTGGCATTTTATGGCCTTCAAAACTGTGATAGGTAGTGAGGAGTCAAATCACAACATTATGCCCTTAGAAATCCTGAAGGCGGTGCTTGGTTTTCGGGGCCCCGTATGCGGCTAGGCTCCCAAAAAGTCCCACACATGTGGTATCCCCATACTCAGGAGAAGCAGCTAAATGTATTTTGGGGTGCAATTCCACATATGCCCATGGCCTGTGTGAGAAATATATCATTTAGTGACAACTTTGTGCAAAAAAAAAAAAAATTGTCACTTTCCCGCAACTTGTGTCAAAAAAGAAAGTATTCCATGGACTCAACATGCCTCTCAGCAAATAGCTTGGAGTGTCTACTTTCCAAAATGGGGTCATTTGGGGGGGTTTTGTGCCATCTGGGCATTTTATGGCCTTCAAAACTGTGATAGGTAGTGAGGAATGAAATCAAAAATTTATGCCCTTAGAAATCCTGAAGGCGGTGATTGGTTTTCGGGGCCCCGTACGTGGCTAGGCTCCCAAAAAGTCCCACACATGTGGTATCCCCATACTCAGGAGAAGCAGCTGAATGTATTTTGGGGTGCAATTCCACATAGGCCCATGGCCTGTGTGAGCAATATATCATTTAGTGACAACTTTTTGTAAATATTTTTTTTTTTTTGTCATTATTCAATCACTTGGGACAAAAAAAATAAATATTCAATGGGTTCAACATGCCTCTCAGCAATTTCCTTGGGGTGTCTACTTTCCAAAATGGGGTCATTTGGGGGGGTTTTGTACTGCCCTGCCATTTTAGCACCTCATGAAATGACATAGGCAGTCATAAACTAAAAGCTGTGTAAATTCCAGAAAATGTACCCTAGTTTGTAGACGCTATAACTTTTGCGCAAACCAATAAATATACGCTTATTAACATTTTTTTACCAAAGACATGTGGCCGAATACATTTTGGCCTAAATGTATGACTAAAATTGAGTTTATTGGATTTTTTTTATAACAAAAAGTAGAAAATATCATTTTTTTTCAAAATTTTCGGTCTTTTTCCGTTTATAGCGCAAAAAATAAAAACGGCAGAGGTGATCAAATACCATCAAAAGAAAGCTCTATTTGTGGAAAGGACGCAAATTTCGTTTGGGTACAGCATTGCATGACCGCGCAATTAGCAGTTAAAGCGACGCAGTGCCAAATTGGAAAAAGACCTCTGGTCCTTAGGCAGCATAAAGGTCCGGGGCTCAAGTGGTTAAAGAGTTTGGCAGGGAGAAGCGTTTATGACAGAAGAGACCAATAGGGTCTCTTCTATCATACAAACCCCTCCTGTCATTTTTTTTAAATTTTTTATTTCTGAGTTCAATTCTGCTTTAAGCTCATTATACAATCTCATTGTACAAGCTCTTTTAGATCTATCATAAACTATGTATTGCAAGGGTCTGCCTGATTGACTACAGATTGATCGGATACATTAGGTGTGTCCTCCTATTGTCCTATTTCACAGTTTTGGTAAATCTGAAGGAGGTTGCACAGAGATTATACAATTAGATTGTATAGTGTATGGCCACTATTAGAGAGATAGAATCTCCCTAATATATATATACTGTGTGTGTATATATATATATATATATATATATATATATAGATAGATAGATAGATAGATAGATAGATAGATAGATAGATAGATAGATAGATAGATAGATAGATATAGATAGATATATATCTATATATATAGATATATATCTATATATATATATATATATATATATATATATATATATATATATATATAATGTTTTGCCTTTGTTATACCCAGTGTCATCCATCCCTTAAATGCTAAAAAAAAAAAAGTTAGCAAGCATGTTATGTTATTTAAAGAGGAACTGATGTTCCACTATAATATAGCACCCTCCTAGACAGGCACTTGGTTAGGTAAATCTAGTTCTAAGCTCACTGTAATCAGTTGAGCTTTATGTAGTTGTTTTGGTCTGTCCTTTGATTCACTGGCTGCAGGGTTGACTGCTCCCCCAGTCTGTATGGGAAGGTTCTGGAAGATAGTGGGCTGGGAGAGTTGAATCAGCAGCTGAATAATTATGTAGCCCTGGCCAATCCCTGGGGGGGGGGGGGGGGGGGGGGGGCTAATTGTGTGTGGTTGAGGGCATAGTTCAAACAATCATATTTATTAAATGTTAGTAGTCAGTGCATTTCAGGGATTATCAGGACCGGGACACGGGGTGGGCAGGAGGGCTGCGCACAGATGAGCAAGGGGGCAAGAAGAGACACAGGGTGCTGCACCTATTCTAAGGCATGTATTAACAGTGGGGGAGGAGGGTGCAATTCTGGATCCTTGCCCTGGACGCTGGACGACCCTGTACTAAGGACTATAGAAACCTCCATCAGGAGTATTCCCCATGCATGTATCACAAATACATATAAAAAGTCTCTGTGAGGAGAATTTGAGGTATAACAGTGCATGTTGCACTGCAAGAAGGGGAAAGAGAGAAGCCAAGCACTAGCAGCCAGCCAGATTCTGCTACACACACATGTGTTTACATGGAACATGCTAACAGCAGTATAGAGCAGAGTGACAACACATCAATGTGCTGTTCCTCTTTCCCTGTCCATTGAGTAGATTGGAGAGGTGTCCTCGACCAAGCCATGCTGCTGCTGCTACAGTGGAAGTCAAGAATTTGGCTGAGCGGTCTAGCAAGATTGCATGAACCATAAGACATGCTAAACAGAATTACTAATCCTTTAAAATACATATATGGGAACTAGTTTGTGTGCTAGAGTATAACTAAAGGCAATTTTTTTTTGTTTTGGACAGAGTGTAGAGGGATTAGATCAAGTTTTTATTGCTGTCTGTGTCCCCATTAGGGAGATCCAACTTTTTTCCAGGTTACTGTCGTTGCCAAGACAGAAGGTAAAAAAATCCCATATATTTGTCACTAGAACTGGAACATAGGAGAAATCTTCCAATAAGGATGCTGGTCCTGGCAACAACCAGGGATTCCCCCACTTTGGAGGGATTTCCCCTCACTTCCTGTTTTGGGTATGGGATATGAAGTCAAGGGAAATTTCTCCAATAGGGAGTTATAACTACCCCCCCCCCGCCCCATACTCTATCCAAAATGAAAAAAAAAAGGTTTTGTCTTAAGGTCAAAAAATTCTGTGCTACAGCTGCCCCACAGACCCCCCTCTTCCTTACCTGAGCCCATCCAAACCAGTGATGTGCACAACCACAGCAGCTCCCGCCACTGTTTCTGCCCTCATTGGACAGATTGATAGCGGAAGCGATTGGCTCCCGCTGTTGTCAACCACATCCGGTGACATGGGAGTGGGGGGGCCACATGCCGCTATCTGTGTCAACAGATGCAGCAGCGGTACTTGGGAGTGAGCCCGCATGGGCGGCTTTCCCTGGGGGCACCCGATGAACAGAAGAGGCCTAGAGTGCCAGCAGGGGACCACAGAAGAAGGATTGGGGCTGCTCTTTACAAAACCATAGCACAGAGTAGGTAGGTATAGGCATGTTTGTTATTTTTATTTAAAAAAACAAAGCTTTAAACCCACTTTAACTATGTGCTTAGCTGTTGGTTTAGCTATAATTTCAGTTGTGTATAGCAATGCTGAAAGACCAGGTCTGCTTTTTAAGGCTGAATCAACTAATCGGCATATTTGATTATTTTCATAATTGATTAGCTGACCTACAGAATGCATTATTTGTTTACATACCAGAAAATACAATGTAGGACACATACAGCTCAGTACACCATCCATACATGCCAGTATACACAGTGCAGCACACATACAGCGCAGTACATCATCCATACATGTCAGTATACACAGTGAAACACCCACACAGTGCCTTTAAAAAGTATTCATACCCCTTGAAATATTCCACATTTTGTCACGTTACAACCAAAAACGTAAATGTGCATACAATTTATCACACTAAATGAATCTGTGACTTTTTAAAACAAAAATTGAAAGGTGCAATAAAATAAACATATAATCAAAGTCTTTATATGTGTATTAATCCACCGCTGTGCTCCTCAACAATCTTCTCATATAAAGCAAGCAAGTGTTTCCACCACCAGGTGAATTGTGCTCTCACCTCACTCCTATTAATCACAGGCTTTTCTTTCTTACAACTCCAGCCAATCCCATAAGGATGGATATCTCCTCTCTTATCCTTGGATATGGTTTTCCTCTCTCAAAAACTTTTGACACAGTGGAGTGGATTGCATGAGAATAGCGCTGCACCTTTTATATATGCAATTTTCTATTTGTTTGGTGTAGTGAATCACTGATAGGTGTACAGCAGCTATTTCATATTTTTAGATTTCATATTTATTATCCATTAATATTAGATTTATCTATGTTTTATTATACAGGTCACTGATTTAATTTGTTTACGTTTTAGAATACCAGGTAGCGCTGATTGTTTCATTTTATTATTATTATATGAGTCTCCTTTCCCAGTTGAAGCCTCGTATGGATAAACGCAGCATAGGGCGGAGCCAAGGGATCTGAAGTCACCACACATCAGCTGGCTGGCTTTATTGCAGCGGAGCTGGTTAGAACCGTGTACTGATTTTCTGCTAAAACTTTTTCTGATGTCAGCCACTCATCGTTTTTATTAAAGTGTTGTTTTACCATACTACACTATGGAGGACCTTCTATTTTTTACAATCTCTCCCTTAAACCTGTGAGTGATTCCACGGAGGCAAGTTTTACTATCCAGATTTCACAGTGCCCGTGAAAAGCGCAAGGCGGACTGGAGCCTGTGCTCAAATCGATCAGCTGTCCCAGCCTATAGAAGCGTGTCATACGGTCATCTCAAGCGGCAGTGAAATTCCCAAGGTGGATGGATGTTTGAGCACGGAAACTCGATCAGCTGTTCCTGTCGAGATCTGTTAATCTGAGCCCTTAGGACCCCCGTAATAGGGGTCCTCTACATCTGGTAAGCTGCCCCTCTTTACTCCCTTTTTTTTTATAGAAGTTGTACATGCTTCACACAGAGAAGATGATACTTTACCTCTGAAAAATCATGGATTTTATATTGAGCCCTGGGACTTTCCTTCCTAAGCGGATTGCACTTTACCAATTTATACATTGTTTCTTATGCATTGCACCTTATTGATACATATTCTGTTTATTTATAAATATGCACACCTAAGTTGAAGGGGTATTTTCAACCAAATTTTGTCTGACAATAGTAGCGCACCTGAGTGCACTTACCATTTGTTAAAACTGAATATTCCATTTTTTTTTTTTGGGTTGCAGCACTATTAGTCTTGTTTTGCTCATGAAAATTTATTTTGTTTAGGATAATTCACCATTTTTCCTATTTCTTCTTCCTTTTTTTGTAAAGAAAGAGAAGGAAGCACAATATAATTTTTGTACATACCACTTTTTATATACCTTTTTTCCATTTGATGATTCACTATTTTTTGATCACTTCACATCCCATTTATTAACTGGGGTTAGCGCAGATTATTTGTGTTACATATTTTTTATTATAAAAACGTAATGTAGTTTAATCTGGATTTTATGTGATAGACCAACACAAAGTAGCACGTAATTGTGAAGTGGAAGGAAAATGATAAATGGTTTTTAAGATTTTTTACAATCTATACCTAAAGAGTGTAGCGTGCATTTGCATTCAGCCCCCTTTACTCTGATACCCCTAACTAAAATCTAGTGGAGCCAATTGCCTTCAGAAGTCACCTGATTAGTAAATAGATTCCACCTCTGTGTAATTAAATCTCAGTATAAATACAACTGTTCTGTGAAGCTATCAGAGGTTTGTTAGCAAACCTTAGTGAACAAATAGCATCATGAAGGCCAAGGAACACACCAGACAGGTCAGGGATCAAGTTGTGGAGAAGTTTAAAGCAGGGTTAGGTTATAAAAAAAATATCCCAAGCTTTGAACATCTCACGAAGCACTGTTCAATTCATCATCAGAAAATGAAGAGTATGGCACAACTGCAAACCTACCAAGACATGGCCATCCATCTAAACTGACATGCCGGGCAAGGAGAGCATTAATCATAAAAGCAACCAAGAGGCCCATGTGGACTCTGGGGGAGCTGCAGAGATTCACAGCTCAGGTGGGAGAATCTGTCCACAGGATAACTAAAAGTCATCTACTCCACAAATCTGGCTTTTATGGAAGAGTGGCAAGAATAAAGCCATTGTTGAAAGAAAGCCATAAGAAGTCCGTTTGCTATATGCGAGAAGCCATGTAAGGGACACAGCAAACATGTGGAAGAAGTTGCTCTGGTGAGATGAGAACAAAATTGAACTTTTTGACCTAAAAGCAAAACACTATGTGTGGCAGAAAACAAACATTGCACATCTCCCTGAACACATCATCCCCACTGTGAAACATGGTGGTGGCAGCATCATGTTGTGGGGATGCTTTTCTTCATCAGGGACAAGGAAGCCGGTCAGAGTTGATGGGAAGATGGATGGAGCCAAATACAATCTTAGAAGAAAACCCTTTAAGAGTCTGCAAAAGACTTGAGACTGGGGCGGAGGTTCACCTTCCAGCAGGACAACAACCCTAAACATACAGCCAGAGCTACAATAGAATGGTTTAGATCAAAGCATATTCATGTGTTAAAATGGCCCAGTCAAAGTCCAGACCTAAGTCCAATTGAGAATCTGTGGCAAGATTTGAAAATTTCTGTTCACAGATGCTCTCCATCCAATCTGACAGAGCTTGAGCTATTTTGCAAAGAATGGTGCAAATATGTCACTCTAGATGTGCAAGGCTGATAGAGACATCCCCAAAAAGACTTGCAGCTGTAATTGCAGTGAAAGGTGGTTCTAAAGTATTGACTCAGGGGGGCTGAATACAAATGCACGCCACACTTTTCACATATTTATTTGTAAAAAAAAAATGAAAAATATTTAGCATTTTCCTTCCACTTCACAATTATGTACCACTTTGGATTGGTCAATCACATACAATCCCAATACAATACATTTATATTTTTGGTTGTAACATGACAAAATGTGGAAAATTTCAAGGGTATGAATACTTTTTCAAGGCACTGTACCTAGTTTTAGCTGCTCCATTCCGGTCACTAGATCCTCAGTGAGCGGCGGCTGCAGGATAGAGGAAGAAACACTTGACGGGGGGCAGGAGGCGGAGCCTAGCGGAGCAGACATGCATTGTTAGAGCTCCACACCGCTGAGGAGA
The DNA here is from genome assembly GCA_037952835.1 of Lithobates septentrionalis. Taxonomy (NCBI): domain Eukaryota; kingdom Metazoa; phylum Chordata; class Amphibia; order Anura; family Ranidae; genus Lithobates; species Lithobates septentrionalis. Next base: position 20,660 of record JBBDGP010003488.1, on the reverse strand, counting down.
GAAGAGAAGGACAAAGCGGAGCCTGCAGGCTCAAAAGGTATCCATTTGAACCTTTTTGCCCCAGGGAACAAACTGTGAAAGTTTGGGCAGGAAATATGGTACTGGGAGGAAACCGTGGCAGAAATAAAAATCACCTCACAAAGAGCTCACAGGCACTCACTGCAGCTGAAGCAGCTCCAGTCACCTCACAAGATACAGCATCAGGGCGCTCTCACAGACAGAAAATGTCACAGCAAGACTCTCCATTTGAGTCAGATACAGAACAAATCCTCTCACAAACTTCTCCACAAGCCTGCTCAGTATCCCCAGTAATATTATTACAATTTGAAAAGATGCTTCATAAGGCTTTAAAACAAACCTCAGACCAAATAACAAAAAGCCTAACCAAAGAAATAAGAGAGCTGGGAAACCGCACCGCAGCCTTAGAAATAAAAATGGATGAAATTGAAATTACAACCCAAGAAAATATAACAGAATTGGAACAATTAAAAAAAGAGAATTTAATACTTCAAACTAAGCTCTAAGATTACGAAAATAGAGCCAGACGTTCAAACTTGCGCATAAGGGGAATACCTGAAACTGTGACAGACCTGCAATCTACTATTACTGCTCTATTACAAGAACTAAAGCCAGATATCCCTATTGAACGTTTAGAACAGGACAGAGTACACAGAGCCCTCACAGCCAAAAAGAAAGATGGACCCCCACGTGATATAATCACAAAATTTCATTATTACAGAACGAAAGAACAAATACTAATTGCTGCAAGAGAAAAAAAGGAACTTAATTTTCAAGGACACAATTATCAAACTTTTGCTGACCTATCCCAACTTACTATTACTAAAAGACGATCCATGAAACCCCAACTAATGAAACTGCAACGCCACAACATTATGTATCAATGGGGCTTCCCCTTTTCAGTCAGATTTAACTATCAAGGTACAATTTACAGAAGCAGATCAGCAGATGAACTACAACAAACCCTTTTAAAATTAAATCTGACAGAACCCCCAAGCAGCAACACTCCCACACGCAGAAGAATGGCGTCATCTTCACCTTCAGGCAGCACCCAGAAAATTTCAGAACAAAATGGGAATCATCATTCTCACAAAAGAGGCCGTTATGCCACATCATCCATGGACCAAGAAGATTCAATGGACTGACATCCTAATTCCTGATATCTCTTCATTTATTATACTAAGAGATGGTTCTCTATAAAAAAACCTATATTTATAACTGAATGTAACTGCATTCTGATAGTCACACACTGTGTGGGATCATGTTACATTCCAGTTATATTTCTTATTACTTCTGATTCATATAGCCTTAGAATATATAAGTGAAATAAGGAAATTCTTGTTCAGTTATATATTATCAGGTAATAACAATAGATTTATTACTTTTTAGGACAAATCTGTTCAATAATCCAGAAGTAATGGAAGCTATTTCTTTCTTTTCTTAAAACAAATATATTATTACCTAACTAGTTCCTAGAATTATGTTTTTGTTTATTCTAATCTGAAGCAATACAACCTCAATTTTATGAGTTAACATATCTAAACAGTTACATATGAATAAAATATGTAATTGTTTACTCTAAAAGGGTTAAAATCCCCAAATAATTCAAACTATCTTCATCAATACCAAAGTTATTAACAGTACCTTTCTAACTGAATTATTTAGCCTAGGGCAAGACTAACCATATACAACCACGCTGGAATAAATAATTTCAACAAAAACTATATTCTGCACTCCAATTAATGAAACATCATTTTGACATAGCACTTCTCTCCTGTAAGCGGAAGATCCCTGTACCCCCATTAGCCCTCCTCATTCTCCCAACCATATTATGTGGGAGTGTGACGAAGGCACTTATTCCCCTGAGAGAGATATTTATTCTCTTTCACGGGTAAATTGTGATTACTTGCAAAAAATAATTTATACAATGTATCATCTAATCTCATATGTTTTTTGTTTACTCTTTACTCCAGAATTCACTGGTTTCTTTTCTATCTATTCATCTCTTCAGTCCACACAGGTTGATCTGCGCAGTCAGCTCTGCATAACAAAAAGTAAGTCAAAACTATTTGATCTATTGCCATGGCACCACTGAATATACTTTCCCTGAATGTTCAGGGAATGAATGTCCCTCAAAAAGGACCAAAGCCTTCCGTACTTTCCATAACAAGAAGGCTCACATAGTATGCCTCCAAGAAACACACTTCACCAAAGATTCTACTCCAAAATATATTTCTCCTTTTTATCAACAAATTTACACGGCTTCTGCCTGTACCAAGCAAAGGGGAACTCTAATTGCATTTCACCGATCCACACCATTCACCTTATCATCAGAAATTAAAGACCCAGAAGGTAGATACCTGATACTCATGGGTTATATAATGGATACAGCAATCACGGTGATTTCCTACTACGCTCCTGACAAACAACCTACACCATTCCTCTCACATATATTACAAGTGATTAATACACACAAAATAGGAACAGTGATAATGTGTGGGGATTCGAACCAGGTCCTCCTCCCATTTCTAGATAAATCACCTTTTACACCATCCAAAATAACCTCTAGATTACCTTTTTCTCAACTTCTTTCCAAATACAATCTGGTAGATTCATGGAGAGAAAGTAACCCAATGAAAAAGAAATTCAATTTCTCGCACCCTCATCAAACCTTCACCAGAATAGATCATATGTTTCTAACAATAGGAATGATACCAGAAATTATTGCATCAGATATAATTCCGATTCCGTGGTCTGACCATAATGCAGTATACACTACTATAGCCTCAGCCATACCAAAAGCGCATGACCCAACGTGGTACTTACCGGACATAATGCTCAAACACCCACTACATCAGATGGCCATTGAACAAGCTTTAAAGGAATACATATCAATTAATAATACAACAGACATCTCCCCAATAACACTGTGGGAAGCTCATAAGCCTGTCTTGCGTGGTACAATACAAAGACAAATGGCACTATTTAAACGGGAACGCAAAAATCTAGCAAAAAAACTAGAACTCAATTTTAATGCAGCCTACATATCATTCCAAGATAATCCATCTCAGAGTACAAAATCTCATCTGGAAAAATCTAGATTGGAATACGATCTATTTCTCACTGAGTCAGTTGATAAATCCCTCAAACGCTCCAGACACAATTTCTACATGAATACAAACAAACCAGGTACATATTTGGCTCGGGCATTAAATTCAACTAACAAATCTTTCAAACCAATACGTTTGAAATTATCAAAAAATGTTTACACTTGTAATCCAGTTAAAATAGTCCATAAATTTCACTCACATCTCGCAACTTTATACAAGACAAACAATGAATTTAATCCTACAGAAGCTGAATCCTTCTTCTCAAAAATAACCTTACCTGAGTTATCTCAGAATCAAAAAAGCAGTTTGGATGAGCCTATAACTATAGATGAAGTTGCTAACGCCATAAAAGACCTAAAACTTAACAAAAGACCAGGCCCAGACGGCTACTCGGCTTTATACTATAAAACATTCTCAGAAATACTCTCTCCCATTCTCACTGAAACTTTTAACAAACTTCTAGATGGACATTCTTTTCGGCAAGAAACACTAATGGCAATTGTTTGTATGATCCCAAAACCCCTTTCTGATGATACTTCCTGGGTGAATTATCGGCCTATCTCTCTGTTAAACCTCAATATTAAATTATTAGCAAAAATAATAGCAAAACGCCTTAATAGCATTATAGGAAAATTAATACATAGAGATCAAGTAGGCTTCATGCCAAATAGACAGGCAGGCGATAATATACGCAGGGCAGTGTTATTGGCACATATTGCTAAAAAACGGAAAATCCCTTTATGTTTTCTATCTCTCGATATTAAGAGGGCATTTGACACAGTATCCTGGCAATATATGCAATATTCATTACAAAAATGGGGTTTTGGACCCCACTTTTTAACATGGATCAAGGCATTATATAATAAACCCAAAGCCTATATAAAATATGCTGGATACAAATCTGAAGCCTTTAATATCGAAAGAGGTACCCGACAGGGTTGCCCATTATCTCCCTTATTATTTGCCCTTATACTCGAACCCATGGCCCAATACATCAGAACAAACCAAACTATAACTGGCATTGAAGTAGGAGGTATTACACACAAATTATGTATATTTGCAGACGATATATTACTTTTTTTATCATCACCACAGGTCTCTGGTCCTAACTTAATACCAGCTCTTGATGGATTTGCAGCCCTATCCGGCCTTATGATTAATCCTAAGAAATGCCTAGTCCTTAATATTTCACTCACAAACATGGAATTGATCCCGGCTAGGGCTGCACTCCCATTCACATGGGCAGAAAAATCAATCCCATATCTTGGAATTCATTTAACAGCATCTCATTCTGACTTATTCTCAACCAATTATCCTCCTGTATTAAGACAGATCACAAATCTAATAAAACAATGGTCGCAACTTCCTTTATCCTGGATAGGGAAGATTAATGCAATCAAAATGACTATTCTACCCAAATTGCTTTATCTATTCAGAGTCCTCCCTATTCCAATTACTTCCTATTTTTTGAGAATAGTACAAAAAAGAGCAACTTCGTTTATATGGGGCTCTTCTAAACCACGTATACCTATACACACACTACATCTTCCCAAAAATAAAGGAGGCCTGGGATACCCTAATTTTACTAACTACTACAGAGCAGCACATTTGGCCAGTCTGTCCAAATACCATGCAAAACAGGAAATCCCATTATGGGTATTTATAGAGGCTTCAGAAAATGACCCTCTATTAATATCAAATTTATTATGGCTTGATCCTAAAGACCGCTTTAAAATTCATAATCCCATAACTAAACACTTCTTATCTCTCTGGGATAAACTAAAAACCAAATATCAGTTACAATCTCCACACAATCCTCTCCTTTCTTTTATCAGAAATCCGGCCTTTTATCCGGCATGGATCTACCCAAATTCTTTTAAAGCTTGGACAACATCAGGCATTCAGACACTAAATGACTTCATAGCATCTAAATCATTCCTTTCATTCCCATCGCTTAGAGAAAAATATGATCTACCAAACTCTGAGATATTTAGATATCTCCAAATCAAAAATTTCTATACACAATTCCTAAAGGGGGATACACCATTATCCCAATTATCCATTTTTGAATCAATCTGTACAAAAGATCCATTTGCTAAAGGTACAATTTCATCACTTTATAATCAATTATATGGAGTAGCAAATCTTAATAGACCCTCTTACGTTCAGAGGTGGGAGGATGACCTGGGACGAACTTTAGAAGACACGGACTGGTCTAACATATGGCTCACATCTAAGTCATCTTCACCCAACATCTTAGCACTGGAGACAAATTATAAAGTCCTAACTCGCTGGTACCTTGTACCCGCTAGAGTGGCAAAATATTCACCTAATACCTCAGCTCTTTGTTTTCGAGGATGCCCAGAAATAGGCACATATTTACACATATGGTTGACGTGCCCAGTAATCCAAACCTTCTGGAAGGAAGTCTTCGTGATTGCATCTAAAATATTTAAAAAAATAATACAACCAGATTCATATTTAACTTTACTTAATCTAAAACCGGAATGGTTAACACTCTCTCAATTCAAACTTATGATCCAACTAATAACGGCTGCAAAACAAACAGTGGCCAAGGCATGGAAATCTCCTACATTGGTACTAGCAGAAACAATTCACAGAATGAATAATACAATGTCCCATGCTAAGATGGTAGCCATCGATCAAAATCAAATTCCAAAATTTGAAAAACTTTGGCATCCTTGGATAAAACAACAGTTCCTGTCAAACTTCAATGACTCTGTCCTGTTGCCATGGTAACAGATTAAATGACTTACAGAGACACCCATTCTAAGGCTTCAAAGAGAACTAAAAAGAATAATAAACTGACGAGCGGGACAACCTTGTGGACCATACCTCTACCTTTCAACCCTTTTTCTTCTTTCTCTTTCCTTTTCTCCACCTTACGATTAAAGCTCATTATCAGAATTTATTTGACCTATATACACTCTACTTGTAAACAATATGTATAGTAGGTATAAATCATTTAAATACCTACAAAAGTAACTAAGGAAATGATATATATCTTTAATTTAGGTTTACGTGAACCCAATGTTTAATATTTGAAATTTCATGATATTTACCTATATAAACCCTACTGTAAAACAATGAGCTTACTTTATAGATCCTTGTAAACTTACTTTATGTATCTTTATAACATTGTATACTCAATAAACTTCTTTTGACAAGGAAACACTTGACAACGGCTGGGAATTTCAAGAACTGTGATGTCACTCATAGGCTCCCATGGAACCAAGGATGTGAGATCTTGTTATCAGACCAGACTAAACATACACTATATTGTCAAAAGTATTGGGATGCCTGCCTTTACACGCACATGAACTTTAATGGCATCCCAGTCTAATGCCCCGTACACACGGTCGGATTTTCCGATGGAAAATGTCCGATCGGAGCGTGTTGTCGGAAATTCCGACCGTGTGTGGGCTCCATCGGACATTTTCCATCGGATTTTCCGACACACAAAGTTGGAGAGCAGGAGATAAAATTTTCCGACAACAAAATCCGTTGTCGGAAATTCTGATCGTGTGTACACAAATCCGACGGACAAAGTGCCACGCATGCTCAGAATAAATAAAGAGATGAAAGCTATTGGCCACTGCCCCGTTTATAGTCCCGACGTACGTGTTTTACGTCACCGCGTTTAGAACGATCGGATTTTCCGACAACTTTGTGCGACCGTGTGTAGACAAAACAAGTTTGAGCCAACATCCGTCGGAAAAAATCCTAGGATTTTGTTGTCGGAATGTCCGAACAAAGTCCGACCGTGTGTACGCCCTATTAGTCCGTAGGGTTCAATATTGAGTTGGCCCACCCTTTGCATCTATACCAGCTTCAACTCTTCTGAGAAGGCTGTCCATAAGGTTTAGGAGTGTATCTATGGGAATGTTCGACCATTCTTCCAGAAGCCCATTTTCAGGTCAGGCACTGATGTTGGACGAGAAGGTCTGGCTTGTAGTCTCTAATTCATCCCAAAGGTGTTTTATCAGTTTGAGGTCAGGCCTCAACCTGCCCAGTCAAGTTCCTCAATCCCAAACTCGTTCATCCATGTCATTATGGACCTTGCTTTGTGCACTGGTGCGCAGTCATGTTGGAACAGGAAGGGGCCATCCCCAAACTGTTCACACAAAGTTGGGAGCATGAAATTTTCCAAAATGTCTTGGTATGCTGATGCCTTAAAAGTTCCCTTCACTGGAACTAAGGGGCTAAGCCCAACCCCTGAAAAACAACCCCACACCATAATCCCACTTCCATTTGGACCAGTGCATAAAGCAAGGTCCATAAAGACATGAATGAGCGAGTTTGGGGTGTAGGAACTTGACTGGCCTGTACAGAGTCCTGACCTCAACCCGATAGAACTCTTTCTGGATGAATTAGGGTTTAAAATATATTTATTGGTATTGTAACAGAGAGTACATGGAACAACATATAGAATTACAATCCGGTAACAATCATAAGTAAGCATGTATGATGAGTCAGCCAAATTGCTATCATCTATAACTTAAAGTGGTTGTAAACTCTCCCCGACAACTTTGTCCCATATAAATCAGCATAAAAAACCCTAATGAACACTGCTTGTAGATATCTCCTTGCTTGCTTAGTATTGTAATTCTTTTTGTTCTGTAGAATGACTTCACTGAGCATGCCCAGATCTTCCCTGATTTAGGGCACACTCTTTCTACTTGCCTGTCTATTATCAGATCTTCCTACAGCATGACACTGAAATCCCACGAGACTGCATGATCACTCAGAGCTTCCTACTACACCCCATGTGACCATGTGACATCACATGGAGTGTAAATTTGGTCAACGGACAGCATTACTGCAGCCTTATCAGCTGAAACTGATAAGACTGACACAGGCAAACAATAGATAATAGGCACAAGTAAATACTATTAAATACTATGAGCAGTGAAGCAGGGTTGCCATAGAAATGTTGGATTGAGAAGGAGGCTTGGTTAACAGTACAGGAAGTGCTCAATGTAAGGGTGGAAATACACTCTACTGTGGACTCAGAAAACAATACTTAAGATGGCGCTGCCTAACCCCTGGAAACAAGTTTTTTAAAGTTTCTTTAAACAGTAATATGCGATTTGGGCTACATTACAGTGGCTATAGTTTGATAATTACTTATTATAATGGACTAAATGAAAAGCAGCATCAGAGTGGGAGAGTTTACTTCCTCTTTAACTCCTATTGCTATGCAAAATAGTATCGATGTCGATGACCATTACTTGGTATAGAAAGTGAATTTGGCTACGAGAGCCTCATCGTTCATAATAGAATTGTAAACATTAAGTTTAATAATTAAATGTTAAAACAAAGAGAAAAGACAAGGAAAAAATGAGGGGGGGGGATCAAGTGTTGGGTGTGGGGTGGGGTAGGAAGGGATGGAGAGAGGGAGAAAAGAGGGAAGAAGAGATAGAAGGAAAGTAAGTAAGAAGAAATTGGAGGAGGGTGTGGGAGCTGCTGAGGAGACATTGAAAGAAGGGTAACTAAAGGACAGTGGGGGGGAGGGGGACCCTTAGGTACATGTCCTGCCCATCCCACCGTCATGTTACATGCGAGGATAATCATGTCTGTGTCGACAACATGTTTGCGAGAGTATCGGAGGAGGAAAAGCGAAGCCAGATGAATCACAGTATTTTTATCAAAGGTGTCGTTGTCAAGGGCTAGCATCTCCTCCATTCTCATGGTGTTGTTCATGATCGAGACCCATTGTGATAAGGAAAGAGTGGTGGTCGACTTCCAATAGGATGGGATGAGCTGTCTAGCTGAGGACATAAAGAAATGGAGGAGGTTCTGTTTCTGTGATGTTATTGATCCCGGGAGTATAGAGAGCAGGGCTATCTTAGGGGAGGGAGTCAGCGTTTTATCATAAATTTTGTTATAGCATTCAAATACCTGAATCCAGAAGGGGCGGATCCTCTCGCATTCCCACCAGACATGTAGGTAGGTCTCTGTAGAGGTAAAACATCGCCAGTAGGATGGAAACATTTTGTGCAAAGTGGAGGGGTCCCTGTACCATCTTGACAGAATCTTATAGTTCTTTTCCTGTGAGTAGCAGGATATCGTGGATTTATGAGTAAAATGGAACAAGGTCTGCCATTCTGGTCATGGAATGTCCTCACCCAAGTCTGCAGACCACATCCTGGTGTAAGATGGTAGGTCATTATGTGTAAGAGCTTGTAAGAGACAATATATGGTCGAGAGGAGGTGTCTGGGAGTCTCAGAAAGGGAGCACAGCCGTTCAAATTCTGGGGCGGTGGATTTGGGAGGAAGAATGTAGATGTTTTGTGAATGTAGATAAGTGTAGGGTGGTGAGCCAATCGTAGGATCCTGTCAGGGTTACAGGTGTCCCCTGTATTGGATGTATAAAGGAGTGCGCTTGGGGCCAGTCAGTCCTTTTGAAGGGACTTATTGCTGTCGTTCCTATACCATGAGGAAAGGCGGGGTTATCGAATATAGAAGATAATGGGGAGGAATCGGAGACCAGAGTGGAACACAGACCCCTATTATACCAAAGTCTGAGAGAAGCAAGTGTTAGCGGACAGGAAGAGGGTATACGGGTGAGATCGGCTTTATATCCCCATAGCAGTGCTCGGAGGTCCACGGGAGCCAGATCCTGTTCTATAGCCTTTAGGAAGGGACGAGGGAACCATTCTAGAATGCGTGCTACATGGGTGGCTTTGTAATAGGTCTCGTAGTCCGGGAGACCCGCTCCACCCTGTAGTTTTGAATGCGTGAGCAGATTGTATTTCACCCTGGGTAACCCCCGGCTCTACATAAATCTAATGGCAAGCGAACGTAGCGATGTAAAGAAGGATTTGGGAATTAAAATGGGGATCGTTTGGAGAAGGTATAAAAGTTTGTGTAGAGTATCCATTTTCAAAATATTGATTCGCCCGAACCACGGTAAGGAGGACCCTCCCCACTCTTCCAAATCCTTCCATACGCGGGAGAGCAAAGGAACATAATTTAAAGAGAAAAGATTGGAGAGATTAGAGGGGATAATGACCCCTAGGTACGAGACTTCCTTCGCCCGCCACTGAAAAGAGAAGTTCGACTTAAGTGCGGACATCATGGTGGAGGGGAGGGAGATATTGAGAGCTTCAGTCTTGGATATGTTAAATTTGAAATTGCTAAAGGAGCCAAATCGATGGAATTCCGAGAAAAGGGATCGTAAGGAGGTATGGGTGTGTTGCATATAGACCAGTAGGTCATTGGCATAGAGGGATAACTAATAATGGGAGGAAGGTGTTTGGATACCGTGGATTGAGGAGTTTTGTCTAATGGCACAGGCTAACAATTCTATAACAATGACAAATAGGAGGGGTGAAAGGGGACAGCCTTGCTGAGTGCCATTGGATATATCGAATGGCTCAGGGGCCGTGCCTTTGACTATGACTGAGGCCGAAGGTTGGGAGTATAGGGACAGCACCTTAAAGATAAAGGTCGTTCCTAAGCCTAACTGTTCTAATGAGAGTCGTAGGAATCTCCAATTGACCCTATCGAACGCTTTTTCAGCGTCGAAGGAAAGGATTCAGGCTTTAAGGTCTTTGCGTTGGATAAAGGAGATGAGGTGAATAGTTTTGGTGGTATTGTCCCTTGCCTCACGACCCGGGACAAATCCAACCTGGTCATTATGGATCACTCCAGGGAGTAGAGGGGATAAGCGGTTGGCCAATACCTTTGCAAATAGTTTAAGGTCTATGTTGAGCAGAGATATTGGCCGGTAGCTGCTACATTGGGATGGGTCTTTGCCTGGTTTGGGTAATATGGAGATATTAGCGGACAATAAGCCTTTAGGTGGCGGGTGGGAGTCGTCTATGGTATTGAACGCCTTAGTCATAAGTGGAGCTAATTGAGGGGCAAAAGTTTTGTAAAAAAACGGAGGGTCGGGACATTTGCCTATCTTCAAATCTCTGATGGCACCTAGAAATTCGGGCGCGACCAGAGGTTTGTCTAATTCATCAGCATCTGGTGTGTTGATAGTAGGTAATGCCGTCTCCATAATGTAGTCTCGCATGTCATCGCTCGAGGAGGTGGTACATGCGTTTGGGTTTGTGGGCTGTAGGTTGTAAAGTTGGGAGTCGTATTCCTGAAAAGCAGAGGATATGCCTTTCGTGTTAAATGTTTTAGTTTGATTAGGATGCGTGATAAAGGGAATGGAGTATCGGGGTGGCCTAGGATGGAGGACCCGAGCTAGGTGTTTGCCGCATTTATTTGCTAAAGAGTAGTGGTAATTGCGTACCCTATCTCGAGCTATTAAGGAATGTGAGTGTAAAGGTTGGAGTAGGTCTCTGCGGGCATTTGACAATCGGACAAAGATGGCAGGATCTAAATCTCGTTTGTGTAGAGGTTTGAGTTCTGCTATAGTGGAGAGGAGACAGCTGATATCATCAGTTCATATCCTTTTGAGACGGGAGCTGTATTGTATAAATACACACCGAACTATGCATTTCAGGGCCTCCCACTGAATGAGGGGGAGGTAGTATCTGAGGAGTGGTCGGAGATAAAGTTCCGAATGGTTTTGGAAATTTCCGCCACACAGACGGAGTCCCGCAATAAATTGCCATTGAGCCTCCATTGTGTACCTCTATGCGATGTTGGGGGACGCGCAAGGGTCAAATAGACCGGGGCGTGGTCAGATCAGAGTAGGTGACCTAGGGATGCCTGTATGGGGGTATCTAGTAGTGATTGGGATATTAGAAAGTGGTCGAGTCTGCTGTAGAAATTGTGTGCTTCTGAATAATGGCTGTAATGCCTCTCTGTGGGATGCTGGACACGCCAAACATCCACCAGGTGGGAGGAATGTAGTAGGGCTTTGATGCGTGTTAGTGTGGAGAATGGAGTATCGTGTTAGTATCGAGGATGTGTCTGCAGACGGGGACAGGGCGACATTTAGATCTCCACCAATGATAAAGCAGGGACTCCCAAATGAGGATAGTCTGGTGAGAACTGACGAGAGGAACCAAGCCTGATCCACGTTAGGTACATATATGTTGGCAACTGTGAAGAGAAAATTGTTTAGTTTCAGCTTAACCACTTGACAACTGGGCACTTAAACCCCCTTCCTAACCAGACCAATTTTCAGCTTTCGGTGCTCTCACATTTTGAATGACAATTAGTCATACAACACTGTACTCATATGAAATTTTTGTCCTTTTTTTCACACAAATAGAGCTTTCTTTTGGTGGTATTTAATCACCGTTGGGTTTTTTATTTTTTGCGCTATAAAAGAAAAAAGACTGAAAATTCGGTAAAAAAATGAAATTTTCTTTGTTTCTGTTATAAAATTTAGCAAATTAGTAATTTTTCTTCGTAAATTTTGGCCACAATTTATACTGCTACATATCTTTGGTAAAAATAAGTACAAATCAGTGTATATTATTTGGTCTTTGTGAAAGTTATAGAGTCCAAAAGCTATGGTGCCAATATCTGAAAATTGATCACACCTGAATTACTGACAGCCTATCTATATTCTTGAGACCCTAACATGTCAGAAAAGTACAAATACCCCCCAAATGACCCCTTTTTGGAAAGAAGACATTCCAAGGTATTTAGTAAGAGGCATGGTGAGTTTTTTGAAGTTGTCATTTTTTCCCACAATTCTTTGCAAAATTAAATTTTTTTTTTCTTTTTTTTTCCCCACAAAAATGTCATATTAGCAGGTTATCTCTCACACACCACATATGCATACCACAAATTACACCCCAAAACACATTCTGCTATTACTCCAGAGTATGGTGATACCACATGTGTGAGACTTTTACACAGCGTGGCCACATTTTGAGGCCCAACATGCAGGGAGCACCTCCAGGCGTTCTGGAGCACCCAGGCCAATTCTGACATTTCTCTCCTACATGTAAAAATCATCATTTATTTGCTAGAAAATTACATAGAACCCCAAAACATTATATATGTTTTTTTAGCAAAGACCCTAGAGAATACAATGGCGGTTGTTGCAACTTTTTATCTCGCACGGTATTTGCGCAGCAATTTTTTGAACGCTTTTTTTTGGGAAAAAAAAACAGTTTTGTGCTTTAAAAAAAAACCAAACAGTAAGGTTGGCCCAATGTTTTTGCATAATGTGAAAGATGAAGTTACACCTAGTATATAGATTCCTAACATGTCACCCTTCAAAATTGCACACCCTTGTAAAATGGCGCCAAATTTCGCTACTTAAAGATTCCCATAGGCGACGCTTTAAATTTTTTTACTGGTTACATGTTTTGAGTTACAGAGGAGGTCTAGGGCCAAAATTATTGCTCTCGCTCTACCGATCGCACTGATACCTCACATGTGTGGTTTGAACACCGTTTTCATATGTGGGCGGGACTTATGTGTGCATTCGCTTCTGCATGCGAGCACACGGACAGGGGCGCTTTAAAAAAATTTTTTTTTTCTTTTTATTGTTCATTTTACTTTATTTATTTTAGTTTGACACTTTTTTCCCAAAAAATTTTTTTTCGATCACTTTTATTTCTATTACAAGGAATGTAAACATCCCTTGTAATAGGAATATGGCATGACAGGTCCTCTTTACAGTGCGATATGGGGTCAATAAGACCCCACATCTCACCTCTAGGCTGGGAAGCCTGAAATTAAAAAAAAATAAAAAAAATTATCCTGGCTTCGATCGTAGCGGTGAGTCGGTAGAAGCACCGGAGGGCGGCGGGAAGGGGGGGTGTCCCCTCTCGCCTCCCGTAAAAACGATCAAGCAGTGGAACAGCCGCTATGATCATTCTTATGGTGTATGGAATCGCTGGCTGAAAAAGCTGATATCTGAATGATGCCTATAGCTGCACCCATCATTCAGATATCCCCGCACAAAGTCAAGGACGTCGTATGACAGCCGGCGGGCAGGAAGTGGTTAAAACACCTTTTTTTTTTTTTTTTTTTTTTTTTTAACACAAAGTTGTCGATTTATACAATATTTCTAACACATAGCATGTACATACCAAAAATGACACCCCAAAATAGATTCTCCTACTCCTCCTGAGTATGGCGATACCACATGTGTGAGACTTCCACAACCTGGCCACATACAGAGGCAGAGTATAGCCGAGTACGGCCGAGTATGGCTGAGCATGGCTGGGTGTGGCTGCGCATGGCTGGGTATGACTGGGTATTGCAGAGTAGTGCAGGGTATTGCGGAGTATTGCAGGGTATTCCGGGGTGTTGAGGAGTATTGCAGAGTATTGTGGGGTGTTGCAGAATATTGCGGGGTGTTGCAGAGTAGTGCAGAGTATTGCGGGGTGTTGCAGAGTAGTTCAGAGTATTGCGGGGTATTGCAGGGTATTAAAGAGTATTGCGGGGTATTGCTGGGTATTGTGGGGTGTTGCGGAGTATTGTGGGGTATTGCAGAGTATTGCGGGGTATTGCAGAGTATTGTGGGGTGTTGCGGAGTAGTGCAGAGTATTGTGGGGTATTGCAGAGTACTGCGGGGTATTGTGGGGTAGTGCAGAGTATTGTGGGGTAGTGCAGAGTATTGTGGGGTATTGCAGAGTATTGTGGGGTAGTGCAGAGTATTGTGGGGTAGTGCAGAGTATTGTGGGGTAGTGCAGAGTATTGTGGGGTATTGCAGAGTATTGTGGGGTAGTGCAGAGTATTGTGGGGTATTGCGGAGTAGTGCAGAGTATTGTGAGGTATTGCAGAGTATTATAGTATGGAGGGATGGCTGAGCATGGATGGATGGATGGCTGGATGTGACTGTATTTGTCACAGAGCAGCGTTGTGGGCACTACAGATGCAGCCCACAACGCTGCTACCATCCGATCCCTCTCCTGCTCCTCCCCCGATCGGTACACAGAGGGGAGGGAGGAACCGGCGTCATGACATGACGCCGGTTTGTTTACATGTGATCGCTCTGTCATTTGACAGAGCGATCACATGGTAAACGGCCGCGATCAGCGGCCGTTCACCGTGATCAGTAATGCGCCGGGTCCTCTGGACCCGGCGGTCACGGAAGTTCTCGGGTGCGCGAGAGCAGGATTCTAGGAGGACATCCATGGACGCCCTCCCAGGATAAGCTGACCGCGCTGTAGCCGTCTTTCGGCTATGGCCCGGTCGGCATGTGGTTAAGAAAGATGAAGCGACCATTAACATCAACAAGGGAGTCTAGGACTTCAGGTTTAAAAGATTTATGGAAGGCGATGGATACTCCCTTAGATTTGGCATGGGGGTTAGTACTATGGTACCATTGTGAATAGTACTTGTTGCGTAGGGCAGGTACGGAGTCCGTACGGAAGTGTGTTTCCTATAGTAATAAAATACTCTAGCACTTTTTATGAAAGTGGTAAAGAATCTGGCTCCACTTCTCCAGTGTGTTAAACCCCCTGCAGTTGAAAGATGCTAAACCTATCGGGCAAACAGAAGCCATGATATAGTCAGGTGTGGGGGGTGAGGGTAAGGAAGTTAGACATGTCAAGTGTCTCATATATGAGCAGCTCTTGGAGATGAAAGCAGTGCCATAGAAGGCCTAGAGAGGAAAAGAGAAAAGATGGAGGCAGGGGGGGAAGAGGGAAGAGAGGGGAAAGTAAACAGAAAGAAAAAGAAGAGGGGGTGATACAGGTCTGTAGGACCAAGTTAGTATATAAACATTTGGTTCGGTCATGGTCCTTGGTGGTTTACTTCTGATAATAGTAAACAGAAAGGTCAAGGAAAATTCACATTGGATCAGTGGGGAAGAAGACCAATATATCAAATTGAAAAAAAAAGAAAAAATGAACATAAACAAAAAAGGTCACTAGGTGGCGCCAAAAACTGTAAGTAAAGGAGAAAAAGACCTTAGGGCTCTTTCACACGGGGCAGATCAGTCATGATCCCCCCCGTGAACATCCGCTTGCTCAGCGGGGATAGCACTGCCGATCCCCGCTGAGCAGGAAGATGACAGGTGCATCGCTGCACACTGTGCAGCGACGGACCTGTCAGAGCGCCGCTCTCCCCTATGGGGGGATCGGATGATGACGGTCCGTAGTGTCCGTCGTCATCCGATCCGATCCGAAAACGGAGGGAAAAGTAGGTTTTTCCTCCGTTACACTTTTCGGATCGGAGCGGGTCGGATGTCAGCGGACATGTCACCGCTGACATCCGACGCTCCATAGGGATGAATGTATGTCCGTTTTTCATCCGAAAACGGAAGGATGAAAAACGGACATACGGATCCCTCGTGTGAAAGAGGCCTTACAGTGTGGCATACAGCCGTATACCAGTCAATGTCCAAAGAAAAAAGAAAAACCCCTTTGAGGGGGGGGTGCAGTGGAAACTCGCTGAGCAGAGTAGTCCTCTGGTCCCCAGCTCCACGGGCAATCAAATAAGAAACGGAACCAATAGACAAAGGTAATAACATTAAAATGGTGATGTATAAAATTGGTCCTGAACAGGTTATAGTAAACTCAGGATTCAAGAAGGTGTATATTATGGCTTATGGCGAACGTAGTGTCAAAATCATAGGTGGGAGGCGACAGCAAAATAGAACCATGCACGTCAATACTGCAGTGAGATAATACATGTTAACACATATCAGTTGGCCCACGGCATGAGCTACCTGGAAAAAATGTAATGGGGTTAACAAGAATAAAACAATTACAATAGTCCAGGGCTCAGGGTGAGTAAACCGTGGAGAAGAAACAGTAATGGAATGAGGGGATCAAAATAGGCCTCAAAAAACTGTAGTCGTAACATGAATACAGGGGGGGCAGACTGTAACAGGATCATGTCTGCATCAGCCCTGTGTTATCACAGGGGGGGACCCTGTGAAGGCAGTAAAAGTGAAGCATCAGATTCGGTCAGGTCAGGTTCAATCGTTAGGGTCCCGTTGAGGCAAAGGCTTGGAAATGCATTTGTGACCCTGCTTCTGCCACTGGTGGGGCAAAGGGTAGGCCAGGGGTAGTCGGTGTGAACGGTCAATCTGGGATAGACACCTGTGGAAGTTCCAGTGTACTGAGGAAGGATGGCAGGTCTCCAAGTGTGCGAAAGATGCCGGTTTTGCCCTCGTGGTGTACTCGTAAGGGGAAGGGAAACCGCCATTGATATTTAATCTGTTTAGATTGTAAAAGCTGTGTAAGCGGCTTCAGCGCTTTTCTCATCGCCAGTGTCTGACGGGACAGGTCTGGGAGAAGCATCACGGGGGTGTCATTAAAGAGTATGGTGTCCTGCGAGCTAGCAGCTCTCATATTCTCCTTGATCTTATAGAAATGTACCCGGCACAGGGGTCCGGTGTCCGTGGGCCTGAGGTTCTGTGGACACGGTCCAGCTCTATGGGGTCATACTTAGGGCACTGTAGCAATTGATTAAAGCTGGCGGTCAAGGCCGCAGGCAGGTGTTTGGTGTCCACAGACTCAGGAATCCCGCGAATGCGGATATTATTACACCGATTATGATTTTCGATATCGTCCTGTTGGTATGCAAGTTGCTGCAGTATGATGGTGTGGGTGTTAAGGATTTTGTCATGCGCCTGCACTGCGTTGCTGAGACTGTCTGTGGTAGTGTCCAGGTCCTCAAAGCGTGCACCCATGTCCCTCTTGAGGTCAGAGATCTCTTTTTTATATGTTTTCTCTATCCTATGGACACAGTGTTCAATGTCTGCTTTAGTGGGCAGGGATCTGATGTAACTGTGCAGGGAACAGATCTGTGCCTCCATATCCCAGCCTTCACCTGAGCCCAGGGAGGCATTAGAGCGGCTTCTGGTAAGCATAAAGTCAGAGTCCTCAGGGAGGGGGGCCACAGCTGTGTGAGCTCACCTGTCAGTGCGGGGATGATTCGGAACGGGCCAGGGACAGAGGTGCCGGCGCCATCTTGGATTCAAAATGGCGCTGTGTAGCGGTCCGGGATAAGGCAAAATAATCCTCCAAATCGCCTTCTTTTCTGTGCCCACTGCTTATCCTTCCCCATATGTCGAGTTTGGGTAAGTTTCCTGAAGTTATGTGGTCCGTGGAGCTGCAGGAGCCGGGAGCTGTGAGGAAACACGTCTCACTGCTCCATGCGGCAAGCCACGCCCCTTTCTAAATGAATTAGAGTGGAGAATGCGAGCTAGGCCTTTTGTCCAACATCAGTGCCTGACCTCACAAATGCGCTTCTGGAAGAATGGTCAAACATTCCCATAGACATACTCCTAAACCTTGTGGACAGTCTTCACAGAAGAGTTGAAGCTGTTATAGCTGCAAAACTCAACTCAAGTCTGCTGTAGGAATTGTGTGCTGCTGAATAATGGCTGTAATGCCTCTCTGTGGGATGCTGGACACGCCAAACATCCACCAGGTGGGAGGAATGTAGTCAATGGGCCAACTCAATATTGAACCCCACGGACTAATGCCGCGTACACACGGTCGGACTTTCTATCCTACTTGGTCCGGCACACTTTCCGACGGACTTTGTCCGCCAGGTGCGCCGGACTTTAAAACGGACGGACTTGCCCACACACGCCGGGACTTTCCGGCGGGCTAAGTCCGCCCGTCTTTCCGACGGACTTTCGCCGGAGTTCCGGCGGACTTTCAGAATGAACGGACTTGCCCACACACAGCCAAGTCCGTTCATTTTGAACGTGACTCAGGTGCGACGGGACCCAGAAAAGGATGTCAATCTTGCCGCTTTTATCGGCGAGATTGACACCTTGCGAGCCCCGTCGCGGGGCATACCAGGCCCTTAGGTCTGGTATGGATTATAAAGGGAACCCCGCTACGCCGAAAAACGGCGTGGGCCCCCCCCCTAAAATCCATACCAGACCCCGATCCGAGCACGCAGCCTGGCCGGTCAGGAAAGGGGGTGGGACGAGCGAGCGAGCGCCCCCCCCCCCTCCTGAACCGTACCAGGCCGCATGCCCTCAATGCCCTCAACATGGGGGGTGGGTGCTTTGGGGGAGGGTGCTTTGGGGTCGACCACGCCCCCTAAAACGTCACAGTCCCAGCATGCCCAGGGCCTGTGACATCATATGGGGGCGGGGTTTCCGCCTATATAAGTCACAACGCAGCCCTCGGAGACCAGTCCAGCCGGAGAGAGTGTCGTGTCAACATCTGGGGGAAAGAAGAGAAGAGAAGAGAAGAGAAGAGAAGAGAAGAGAAGAGAAGAGAAGAGAAGAGAAGAGAAGAGAAGAGAAGAGAAGAGAAGAGAAGAGAAGAGAAGAGAAGAGAAGAGAAGAGAAGAGAAGAGAAGAGAAGAGAAGAGAAAGAGAAGAGAAGAGAAGAGAAGAGAAGAGAAGAGAAGAGAAGAGAAGAAGCCCAGCAGCTCAGAAGTCCGGACCTCTGCTGGCAAGAGAGCTACCTGAACACAGCAGAGGAGCCGGCCGAAGAACTGGAAACACCGGGAGAAGAGAGCGGAGAAGAACCAACCGGACGCCGGGAGAAGATGAAGCGGAGGGACCCCCGAAGCCGGAAGAAGACCCCCGAAGCCGGAGGAAGATTTCCCCCCCCCCCGGAGCTGTTTAATAAAATATTTTAAAAACCTGTGTAGTGTGTTTTATTACTTACACTTTTTTCCTAGGTAAATGGGTAGGGGTACCCTATGGGAGTACCCCATACTCATTTACATAGGGTGGGGGGCCGGGATCTGGGGGCCCCCTTATTAAAGGGGGCTCCCAGATTCCGATAAGCCCCCCGCCCGCAGACCCCGACAACCAACGGCCAGGGTTGTCGGGAAGAGGCCCTTGTCCTCATCAACATGGGGACAAGGTGCTTTGAGGTGGGGGGGGCCCGCAGGGCGCCCCCCTCCCCCAAAGCACCCACCCCCCCATGTTGAGGGCATGCGGCCTGGTACGGTTCAGGAGGGGGGGGGGGCGCTTGCTCGTCCCCACCCCCTTCCTGACCGGCCAGGCTGCGTGCTCGGATCGGGGTCTGGTATGGATTTTAGGGGGGACCCCACGCCGTTATTCGGCGTAGGGGCTTCCCTTTATAATCCATACCAGACCTAAGGGCCTGGTATGCTCCGCGCTCGCCGCAATAGGAAAATTAGTTTTTCCTATTGCAGCGAGCGCGAGATGCAATACCCTGCCCTCGTGTCGTATCTGGTCCGTCGGACCAGCATACACACGAGCGGGCTTTCCGTCGGACAAGCACACACACGAGCGGACTTTCCGCCCGAAACTGAGTCCGACGGAAAGATTTAAAGCTTGTTTCAAATCTAGGTCCGGCGGGCTTTTGGGAAAAAGTCCGCCGGAAAAGTCCGCCGCCGCCTACACACGGGCGGATTGTCCGGCACACTCTGGTCCGCCGGACCAAGTATGCCGGAAAGTCCGACCGTGTGTACGCGGCATAAGACTAGGATGCCACTAAAGTTCATGTGCGTGTAAAGTCAGGCGTCACAATACTTTTGACAATATAGTGTAGGGAAGTATACCTTTAGTATATTTTTAACACAGGTTTGGCAGGATAGGTAGCAGGAGGTGAAAGGGACATTTAAGCATAATTAGTCTTCGGCTGGAATTCAATTTTAAAGAGGTGATCAGAAACAAAAACTGCTGTGTTATTAAAGGGTTTGTAAAGGTTAGTTTCTTAAAAAAAAAAAGAAAATAACAAA